>SKCR01036247.1:0-165900 GCA_019454045.1 Zanthoxylum bungeanum
TTGATTTTCCCGCATTCCGCTGCGTAACCTGGGTATTTTGCCCAAAACCCCAACAAAAATGGTATCAGAGCAGGTCTGAACCTCAACACATGATATGAATATGCCTTTAAATTCAATGTTTAATTTTTTCTTTACTTTATGCATGCTTGTATTTATTTAATTTGATTAAATTAAATGTGTAACATCTTTGCGGAAAATCTCTAATTAATAAGGTTTTAAAGTAATATGTATTGGATGCATATTTCTTGGTCCATCTTGTCAATACGGTTTTTGGATATCTGTTCTATGGCTGCATCTGAGAAAGTGCCAAAGCATTGAGGGTGTAGTTGATAGAAATTTATCTATACCGGATGTATATGTGATACTAGATAAATTCAAGCGAAAGCGGAAATCCTGAACGTGCCAAAGTTGTCAGGACTACGCAAGTATCTTGAATTTATCATTGACAAGTTTAACCTTGGTACGCCTCCTTGTGAACGTGCCAAAGCTGTCACAACGAGAAACGACCAAGACCGGAACCTAGGAGTCACTAGTGTGCGATTGACAATCAGTTGTCTACCTAATGAATATACGTAGGTGAGAACGTGCCAAAGCTGTGAATCGAAATATATTCATGTGGTCCACCTCTCACTATGGAATTCAATTTAATCACTGAATTCCCATTTTCCGTTGGGGATTATGGTATTACGTAAAATAGTGGGAGGCACTGCTTGGTTAAAAATTTCATAACTAAAGCAGTGTGTAATATTATGAAAATTGTTGCTTATGTTTCCTTTATTCTATTGTGTTGATAGGATTAAAACTTCTAATTCACTGCATGCATATTATTTGTATATGTTTTCTGACTTTCCTTATGGTTGCAGATTTCTAGAATAGGTTCTAGATTTAGAGTAGGCTTTTATATTGTTAGATTAGTTTAACCATCGGGAACTGTTGTTCCGATTTTCTTGAAAAATCAATATGGTTAGTAACTTAGTTTCTAAGTCACGATAGATAATCTAAATAAATATCCATTTTAGGATATAATAGTCTAGAGAGAATAGTTTCTTTTGCAGTAAAAATTGACGTGAATTAGTTCATGTCTCGAGATTCTTGACTAGCATTAAGAAAACCTCATTAGGTATTTATTTATCTGAAAATGACGTTTCTTGGCTTTAGTGACCTTTAAAGGTAATGTGTCTAACACGGTTTTCTAATCAATTATTTACAATTGTTGTGAATAGTTGAAGGCAAATCATAAAGCTAAAGAAATTGGATGCGTATAGTTGTGTATAGGAAATATCGATTTTCACAATACGACAACTATAAGTATTGGATATTGGATCTCCCGTCTAGTTATTTAAAATATTTTTTAATGATTGTTTTGATATTTGATATCAGAACTTGTGACTATTAGATAGTTTCTTATTCTTTATAAACAGTTATTACATATTTTAAAACGACTAGTAGTGTCATTGATGTAGAGATAAACATTAAGAAAATATTCGGTTAACTAAATAACTTAGAACAGTGCTTTATGAGATTTTATCACATAAGCATTATATGTTTATTCTGTATGGTAAAGGATGGTCTGATACGAGATCACACCACATATCCTTATCCATTTAATGAATATTGTATTCAAGAAGTGATTAAATCTCATTTAACCAAAGATCGTCATTGGACCACAGATTTATTAAACTAATGCATTAGATGTATATAGTTTCATGAATGAGAAATTGCCTTGGATAGTTTTCTTTACTCCGTAACTTAGTTAATGAGTTGTCATGAGTTAGTTACGTGTTCCTAAAAGAACACATATTGAACGTCTTGAATGTTTCAAAAACTTTAATATGTTTCTGATGAAACGCGAATAAAATATTTTGACTGGTTCAAAGATATTCGATTTGAAGTTTTGAAAACTATATCATTAAAATTCATCGCAAGTCTTTGAATTGTTCAAAGATGTTTGATATGATCAAACATATGAATTTATGGCAATTAGTTCTAAGGTTATTCAATGAATATGATTCTTACTCAATATTATTCTTCTACGATTCCATTGTGATGAAATTAGTCAATGAGAGAAATCGAATCTTATATGATTTGATTCGTTTGATATTGGGTGTTACCGAATTAGTTTCAATACTCTTGGGGATATACTCCAGTAACTCTAATTCGTCCTTTTAATTAAGGTTCCATTAGTTTCTACAGTTACGTATATGATATGTATAGGTAGAAAATTCGAATCTTGAAAAGTTTGAGATTTGAGTCTTTCTTTTGTATAATAGTTATATAATTGAAAGTACTTGCACCTCGGTGATACAAGCAAATGTTTATCATTTTTAATATTTAATAGAATATTGTATTTTATTTGATGGAATATCTTTTCTATGATCTCGAGTAATAAACTGTTTTATTATTTGGTGTGTAACATCGGATGTCGACCATTATAGAAAAGACTTGACTTATTGAAGTCAAATGTAAGAGTGATAAACTATAAATGGAACTGCATAATTAATAAGATGAAAAGATCCTTAGACATCTTCCATATACGTCCAATAGGATGTCAGAATCATTTGTGAAGTATTTGATACTTAATGGTTCCGTTGTTTTCTTATCGAAGAAAAATATCCAATAACTTGTAGTGAGAGCGATATTTGATATCAATTTTGAAAGTTAGCATTGAATCATAGATTTAAGTTTGTTCGTAGCTTACTGCGATCAAATTTTGAACTTGATTGAGCTTTTATTTTGAATCGTTCATAAAATGTGCAAATAGTTTGCACATCAAAATCACAGTGCGCTTATTAAAGGTTTAACCTTTATAATATGACAGTGAGAAAAGTTATACTCAGCAATCTATTGTAGATTCTGAGGAAACTTGTCTCTAGTCGCACTAGTTGAATAATTAAAGATTTGTTGGTTAATGTTGATATTAAACTATATATTTTCGCTAAAGAATGCAAAGTGGTGTTCCTGAATGGTTTCTTCGAATAAGAGATCCATTGTGATTTCTTTGTTTGAAGAGTTCATTCTAGAATGGCCCTGAAGTTTGTATTCTGCTAAGATCACAGTTTGATAACAGTCAGATTGTCTTATTTTATCAAAGCATAGAAAATACATATATGTTAGTAGGGTTAGAGGGAGCGTACATATTTATTTCTAGTATTGTATATCCTAACGACATTATCATTATTAATGTAATAATGAGATGTTTATATGGTAAAAGGTTTACATAAGTCTTATTTTCTCCGTGAAAGCAGTGGGAGTAGTCTTTGTTATATTTGATATAAAGATTTATATATGATATAAAACAAGAGACTTGTGAGATACTCTCATTAGTCGTGCATTAGATATGATCTAATAAGAGACACAACAAGTCTAACTGTTTGACAGTTAGTATAACTATCTGACAGTTAGTGTGTCTCTTGTATATAATATTTATCTTTCGTAAAGGATGATTTGTTACTCGAAAGAGAAATTGATTAGAATGTCTAAATAATCTTATGCATCATAAGATGATGATGTAATGAATATTATATTATGTACGACTAAAAGACATGAATTTAGTCGTAATTGTTACGAACTATTTTGATACGCTATAGACCGTATGATGTGTCTGAAACATATTCTTTGTTATCTTTGAGATATTAAGAACATGTTTCTTATTATTGGAGAATATAGTCCGCAACCACGGGGGTCTGATTAGTTTTGAGACTAATTATGATGTTAGAAGGTCTATGTCATAAAGAGTCAGAAAAGATACAGTGGGAGTGTCACGAATGATTCTACTATGTAAGTAGAATTAACTATAACTTATGAAGTATTGACTTATAAAGTTACATAGTGACCTTATAAATTAGAAGTTTTGATATTGGTGTTGTGCTTGTGGTTGTCTGTATAGTATTTTGAACCTGATTCTTAAATACTTGGACAATTCTGTAGTTATAACACAATATTGATATCGCATCTGAGTCATATTGATGTATAACTTAGGTTATACAAAGTATGAATGATGCTGTTTAAATGAAACATTTTGGGTTTGTTGGACAAACTCAATATGTTATAGCGGGCCTACTTGTTGTTGCCTACCTCTTGAGTGCTAGGTCAGCTCTTGAGGACCATGCATATGTAATACATATTAAAATATGTATATGATACCCTGGATTGGCACTAGAGCAAGGGGGAGAAATTGTTAGGGTTGGTGCTCAGAGTACCAATCCGGATCGTATTTATGTTCGATTCATGAATACGAATAATTCTTTTTTCTATAATATTACTTATTTATGGTAGTACTTCTTGTTTTAATATACGTATTTGATCTAATTACGATTAGATTGAAACTAACTATGATTTAGTGATATGTATGTATTAGACAAAGACCCGATAATATATTTTGTAGTGCGCAGTTACAAAGTAGTTTGTAATTGACATTGTGAAGTGGTACTACTAGAAGTATATTATCAAATAAATTTCTTGGTCAAGATTTACTAATACGGGTCGGTTAGTAAAATCCGTTGAGACCAGTACACGTCGTATATCGAGACTTGGTCCGATGATTTATCCCAATGAATCATGAGTCTCGGGAGACTCGTATAGACGTGTAGGTGTTTATATTGGATAAACACTGAATGACTCACTGAATATTACCTAATAGATGGTACACCAACGTCAATAGGAATCTTCTCGGGTCAAGTGAGCATAGTGGTTATTTGACTTGAGATACCATTGTGGATGTATGAGGTATCCTCCACACTTTGATGGCAGTCATGTCACCGATCTATTTAGATCAGACCTCCGTCTGTTCGTTGGGTGTGGAATGATCCTCAGGATATCATGATAGGATCCGTCAGTTCCGTGTATAGAGCATAGGTATTCAATGTGCAATTAGCAATCTGTTAAATTCATGGGCCCGTGGTACACTGTAGAAGTAAGTTCTAAGTGTTATTAAGATATTTCTATTAGAATCATCGACGGGATTATACCTATAGAGATTTGATGTTTTTATCTATATCTCTGGGATAATCCGAATATCTGTGACTGATGGATTATACGTATGCAATGACCTCGACCTGTATGAATCAGCGAGTTATATGTGGTCGTCATAATTTACGGGTGAGTAGATTATGGACACGAAATTGGATTTCGTGACGAATATCCTGAATTTAGAGAGTCTTACTAATGAAACATACTCGTAGCGCCATAGGGCAACTATTATAAATAATATTGATTATTTATAAATCGTTTAACGGTTAAACGAAAAGATACATGCATAGGAGCTATTCGGTCATTTCTAAGTTAATGTGTATTTGGATTAAATACTTGTTTTTATTAAATACACATTATTTTTTTGGTCAAATAAAGTATTTGACACATGTTCCAAATATATGTATTATGGAATATTTAAAGTAAATATGATACATATATTTAGATATTTGTATTAAGTAATTATCTAATTATTTAATTTTTAAATAATTAGAATAATTAAATACATTTATCTGTATCATCATTATGCTTTTAAATAGCAAAATATGATTGGTGCACATGTATTTTACTTTTTGGAAAAGGTAGCAAAATTGAATTTGGCTTATTTAATATTGATTAAAAATTGCCAAAATTTTATTTCCAAAAATGCCCAATTTCGTTCCTAACCCTACATATATAAGGGTTTCATTTTTTATTTGCAACTTTGTGTGTTAAGCTTCCAAAAATATTACAAAAGACAGTTGAGAGAAAAAAGGTGAAGAAAAGAAGAAGATTTGTAACTTAAACTTTTGTAACTTTTTTCAATTCCTTTTCACTTAGAAAAATATTTCTAGGGTTCCAACCTTTAATATATGATGTTTGATTATTTCTCTACTCTTTTAGTTTTTTAATATGATGGTTGGAAGCATGAATGAAAGATGTATGCATGTATATAAACAAAGTTTGATTATTAATGGTTAATAAGCACACTTTTGATCATTAGATGATTGGTTGTCATTCTAGAGTTGCTTAGCCACTCATAAATGACCTAAAATTGTTCTTGAGTTGTTTCATGGTGGTGAGACTTGTTTGGTGTGGTAAGGATTGAATTAAAGTATGGAATTTGTTTAATTTGGTGTAATTTGTCAATTTATGGAAATTATTAATTAGGGTTCATAAGCCTTTCCAAATTTGGGGCTTTTCACATATGTCTTGTAATTTGATGTATATATGATTTATAGTAAATTTGGGATTGATTGGATTTGATTTTGACATGTTTTGAACTAAAAATGACCAAATTGCAAATCGTGGAAAATTAAGGGACCTCTCGGCAATTTGGGAAAAATTATTTTCTTGAATTATAATTTGTATTTTCATGTATAAGACATGTATAAATCATTTTGGTAGTGATTTGGAATCACCTAATTATGTATTTGACAAATTAGGACTAAAATGATCAAAATACAAAGTTTTAGGGCATTTCCGTAATTATTGAAAAATTTGGAAAAAAATTTAGATTTCTGTTTTATTGTATATTTGATGTACAAATCATTTTGGTTGTGATTGGAAATCACCTAAGCTTGTTTTGAACAACTTACGACTAAAATGATTAAAATGGAAAGTTTTGGGGTTGCATGGTAATTTATTGAAATTATGATTTCTGGTTTAAAATTTTCTGTTTTTGAGTATTGAGTGATTAAAATAAATAAGTTTATTTTAATTACCCAAGAAAAATTAAAGAAATAGGAAAAATTAATTTTCCCGCATTCCGCTGCGTAACCCGGATATTTTGTCCAAAACCCCAACATTTTGGGACCTTATGGCGCAAATGAAGCATGCGGGAAAAGGCTGGAAACGCAAAAATCACATTCTGAAAAATTGGCATGGCATCGCGACTCCCATTGTAGCGTTGCGACGCCCAAACATGCTCCATATATTATTCCCGAGGATTTGGCATCGTAATGCCAATTCCGACATCGCGACGCTGCAGTAGAATTCCAGAAACATCAAAAATTAGTATTCTACGCGCATAAGGACTCAATGACTTCCCTATAAATATATAAGCTCATCCAAAACCCTAGAGAGGAAAGGAAATACACAACAAAGAGTTCTAAACATATATTTTAAAGAGATCCAAAGAGGAAGATTAAAGAGCCATAAGAGGAGACGAAGACGGTGACGTTCGAAAATGAATGGATTCGATTTGGGTTTAATCTTCTAGTTTCATTCTTTAAACTCTAATAATGTCCATTATATTCTTGACATTATTCTCATAATTTTTATCTTTAGTCATGAACTAACTCTATTATTCTAGAAGATGATGTAGCCTATGCTTGAACCTATATATTATTTGCCAATTGAGTTTTATGAAGTTTTAATTCAGTTTATTTATATTCTCTTTTGTTTAAAGCTTCTACTTTGTTGGTGTAACGACTAAAGGTCTCTACTACTGTGGGCTCCTTGAATGTAGTACTGTTACATTGTGAGACGAGTCATACATAATATAAATTTATGTTCAAGTATATATATACATTCGTAGAACAAATTTGTGAACAAACAGTAAATTCTTTGAAACTTCGATGTGGAATTCTAAGATGTTCCATTACGGACAACCCATAGTATTTGGGCCGTAACTTTCTAATACAAACTCCGTTTTTTATGAACTTGATATCGTCAGAAAGCTAAGATCGAGATCTACAACTTTTACGTTGAACGGTTTTCCAAATTCAAACCAGAATTCCTCTAACAAAATGTAGATAAAATTTTGGATGAATAGTACCTGATGGCATTCTAGTAAATTCCTCTAGTTTCTTGAAAATTATACACATTTCCTCATTTTTAGTGGCCTAGTATAAAACGAAACTATTCACATATCCCTAAAATGAAGAAGAAAACGTGAAGGAGAAAGAAAAGAAGAAGAAGAAGAAGAAGAAGGGAAAGAATGAAGAAGAAAATGAGAAGAAACAACATACTAAACAACTGTTCAACAAGCCAGAAGAAGAATCAAGAGGAAGAAGGTAATTACACTTGATCTAAATTGCTAATTCTGAAGTATTGATGATTTTAGTAAATTGGTGTCATGATTATGATAATGATTGATGATTAAAATATTAAGAAATGGTGATTGTGGAAACCTCAATTTGTAAATTTTGGGTATACACTAAAAGGGTGTATAGAATGGATGTAGGTATTATGTTGAAGATGATACTGATGATAATTATGTGGTTAATAAATGAAAATAGATGACGATAATTGAGTAGAATCAAAGTGGGGTATTGAGTTAAATTGGTGTGCTTCACGTCGCAACGCGTAGGCTCGAGTGTCGCGATGCGCACGACATAAATCAGAATACGTCTCTAGACATTTTGTGTCACGATGTGCGGTGCCTTACGTCGCGACGCGTGACCCAAAATTTCACTATTCAGTTTTAAATCATTCCAATTATAGATTACCCTTAGGTCCCGTATTAGTTCGTATTCATATCTTCCATCAAGTCGAAAGCGTGATAAGGCTTAAAGCTTTGACATGTGGACGTATTAGTAAAAATTAGTTAAGTTCCGAAACTTACCTTCCGACTAGTAAACTTATTGAGTTTCCATTATAGATTACCCTCAGGAACCACGAGTTTTTCCAGCAAAGTGAAGAAAGGTTAGCGGAACTCCATAAAGGTGAGTGCACACTCTTCCTTTAAACTAATTTTTATTTCGTTATTGTTGTTCCAGACTTATATTTTCACGCTTAGGGCGTTAGAAGATTATCTTTACAGTTATTTCATGCAAAGTTATATTTGAGAAAAGAAATTTTTTTCAAAAAATGTTTTGTACAGTTTTGAGATTCAAAGCATGATTTTTATGTTTTTCGAGACATGGAGTAAAAACGCACCTCAGTATGTAACTTGTACAGATATGGAATTGACGGGCAGAGAAAATATACACATGTAGAGGACTGGGGGGACGGCGATACGTAACGCCTCCATATCCTAATTCAGGGCTAGGGGGACGGCGATACGTAACGCCCATAGACCCTAGTTTCAAATTGGGGTATAGAGTTAAATGAGGTTTAAAGATTTAAGGGATTCAAAGAATATGTTAATGATGTTATATAAACGGTTGGTATGATTTTAGAATTGGGGCTAATATTAATTTCATTTTGGAGTTTGGTTAAAGTTAATTACTTGCGTGGAGCATGAGGTTTAAGTATTGAGAAGATTGAATGGAAAACATCATGTTAAGACCAGAAATTGGTTTTGCGTCTGGACGCAGGCCCCTCCGCGTCGCGATGCGATCTAGGGATTTTCCCATAACTGCTTCTGGTGTGCTTCGCGTCGCGACACGTAAGGCTCGAGCGTCGCGACACGCACGATAAAAATCAGGATACGTCTCTGGACGTTTTGCATCGCGACACGTGGTGCCTTGCATCGCAACGCATGACCCAAAAATTCTCTATTCAGTTTTAAATCATTCCAATTCCACTCTAGCATGTTTGAGACTACCTTTTAGGTCATGTTTCAGTTCGTATTCATATCTTCTATCAATTCGCAAGCGTGATAAGTCTTATATCTTTGACATGTAGACGTAATAGTAAAAATTAGTTAAGTTCTGAAACTTACCTTGCGACTAGTAAAATAATTGAGTTTCGATTATAGATTACCCTCAGGAACCACAAATTTTTCCAGCAAAGTGAAGAAAGGTTAGCGGAACTCCATAAGGTGAGTGGACACTCTTCCTTTAAACTTATTTTTATTTCGTTATTGTTGTTCCAAGACTTATACTTTTACGCTTTAGGGCGTTAGAAGATTTTCTTTACAGTATTTCATGTAAATTTATATTGGAGAAGAAATATTTTTCAGAAAACGTTATTGTACAGTTTTAAGATTCAAAGCATGATTTTTATGTTTTTCGAGGCATGAGGCAAAAACCCACATCAGTATGTAACTTGTACAGACATGGAATTGACGGGCAGATAACATGTGCACATGTAGAGGACTGTGGGGACGGCTATACGTAACACCCCCAGATCCTAGTTCAGGGCTAGGAGGACGGCGATACGTAACACCCCCAGATCCTAGTTCATGCTAGGGGGACAGCGATATGTAACGCCCCTAGATCCTAGTCTCATAGCTTGGAGGGTAGCATAGATCCGCACCCCCAATTCTAGTTTGTGGCTCGGGGGACGACGATACGTAACGCCCCAAGACTACCAGTTTCAGGGACATGAATGGCATACTTTGGGGGACGGTGATACGTAACTCCCCAAAGTCATGGTTTTGCATTCATGGCTCCAGTTAAGCGTAAGAGGGGACGACGATACGTAACGTCCTCATACGTCAAGTTTCAGACACATATCAGTTTTCAGATAACAGATTTTTCAGAAAAATAGTTTCTATACATCAAATTTTAGAAAACCGTTTTCAGGAAACAGATTTCAGAAAGCAGTTTTCAGAAACATAAGTTTTTATAATGGAGATTTCAGGCAAGTTTTCAGAAAGAGAGATTTCATATAAAGTTATTTCTAGAATTCGGACTTGTTGTGATATTTTATATCGTACCGCAAGTGTACGATGTCAAGTTTTAATATAATATAAGTGAAGAGTGTCGAACCCACAGGGATTGCGTTAACTCGCACTAAGTACTACAATTGATAATCCTAACTTTTTTTAGACGATAATTAACAAAGATTTAATAAAATAAATAAAATATAAAAATAATTAGATATGAGGAACTAATACATTAGAGATTCTAGATCCTGATTTCAACTAGCTGTCGCCTATGTATTTGTCATGTCAATTAATCCTTGTTCAGTTATATTGTTTATAAGTCAAGATTCCGAAAATATTCACTCCCTCTCTCGAGCATCAGTGAAAATATCATTAACTACAGACTTCAATATCTCTATAAAAATCTAGTAGTTAATAACTATTTACGCTTTGTGATTCTATATTAACGACTTCAAAGAAACTTATATATTCTCTCGAACTCTATAAAATTCCTAGGTTATATTCTCTAGATCTATTCAAAATCCCCTTCTCGAGTGATAGACTTCAAACATGTATCATCATATTTGTGGCCAGAAAACACAAAGCATTAAACTCAAAAAAAATATAAATAACTCAATAAAATTTCATAACATAATTAGCAAACAATATAAGGTTCAAGCATCATTACATACATCATTCTCCAGAATTAAAGAGTTTAGTTCATGACAATAGATAAAACCAATGATAAACAAGTCATGAATCTAATGGAAATCATTAGAGTTCAAAGAAAGAAACAAGAAGATAAAACCCAATTGAATCTCTTCCTCTTCGGACGTCACCGTCTATGTCTCCTCTTGTCGCTCTTCAATCCCCCTCGTTGGATCTCTCTAAAACATGTATTTTTGTGTTTTGTGTTGTGTATTAGCCTATTCCTTGAGTTTTGGACAAACTAATGATTTTATAATATAGCCTTGGGGTCATAATACATGTTAAAACCCCTAAATTTCTGTTTCTAGTGCGCGTGTCCCGCATCGCCACGGCGCCTAGGCTTGGGCGTCGCGGCGCCAAACCCTCAGTTTTTACTATGGAGCTCATGAGGCGTCGCAGCGACTGGTGATTGGCACCGCGGCGCAGTGCATTTTTTCCACTGATGCTCACGTGCAGTTTTCTGTTTCTCATGCGCTGTATGATGCCTCCGTAAAGTCTCAAAACACATCGAATTGGTCCATGTCCATATGTATTAATGCTCCTACAATTAAAACATATAACAAACTAAAAAAAACATTAAATGAATTGGAAAGTAACAAAATATTAAGCTGCGAATGCATGAATAAGTGGGTATAAACCACACTTATCGGGACTTTAGCATCAAATATTTATAATAATATCTCATTTTTCGTCCACTCACTTAGATCGTTTAGCGGTCTAACCCTCCTCTCAGTTTCCTTATTTTGTCGGTACTCTCGGAGGACGGGCTCGAGAGGACGGATACTGATGTAGTCACTAGGGATGGAGTCCACCAGTATGAGTCACAGATAGAGCGAGAATCCAGCCAGAGTCAAGTATGAGTCATGTATTAGTTATTGTTTGTATGTAGTCTTTGTAAAAACAATTGTTACTAACTACAGTATTTAATATTGAGTTTGTTTTCTGTGTTTTTGAGTTGGGCTACGGTCCCATACAAAATATAGTCAAATAGAGAAAAATGTATTAGTATCTGTTTATGGTTAAATAGTCAGAGGCTTATGGGGTTAGTACGGCTATCCTCCACCTGTGAAATCTCTCAGATTATAGATGTTACAAGGATGGTATCAGATTATGGTCTAGGGAGTCAATGACTACAATGGATAGAGTGTTGGGGTCTGGTATACTCAGTTGTCTTGGATATCCGTATACGAGGCACTACCTCTCATGTAACTAATCCTCGAGTACGTCCTCAAAGTTTCATAGACAGGTTAGTAAACTTTCCAAAACTATTCAAATAGTATTCCTCGCGAGGGCAATTACCCTCCAGATCCAAGTTAGGAATCTTCTTGATGTTATTCAGCCTATTACCAGAAGTACAAGCAATGCTATGAAATCAGATAGTAAACATAAGAAAAATTACCCAAGGGAAATGGATAGGAAAGCTATAAGAAAGAAGGTATAGATGTTTCGACAGCCAGAGACAAAGAAAGATAAAGAGACAGAAAGAGATAGTAAGTTTCAAGAGCACCCACCCAGGAAAATAAAATAAGAAAGGAAAAATTTTTTGAAAAAGAAGTAAAAAGATAGAATGTAGATATCTAAGTAATCAGAAGCAAACAGAGATGGAGGTATGGAAACAGATAGTTAAGGAAATGCCAAAACTTATGGTAGTAAGAAGTAGAGACCCAGAGTTATATGATAAAGAATAATATCAGAACTTGCAGTAAAGAAGAGTATAGTAATCCTGAACTAAAGAAAAATGCCAAGTAGATTTAAGCAAGTTTCTTTTCCTCAAGCGAGATTCATTTCCTCCTCAGAAAAGTTCCTCCAAGTTGATCTGATATCTCTTGAACACCTCATATAGATAGCGAGTTCCCCGAATAACTAAGGACAAATATAAGGTAGAAGAAGCAAGAAAGTTAAGGTTGATCTGGTGGAAACTACTGTTGGACGTGGGATGCTATAAAAATGTAGAGATTTTAGATTCCCCAAACCCAAGCCCGTAAGTAAATAAGATAAATGACTTCAGAAAGTGATTAGTTGCCCTAGTTAAAGAATCCAATAAATAAGGCCCCAACCTACCCAGATCCCCACTCCTTCGTGAGTTGTCCTGACATAGTCTATCTCATACCTACCCTAAATGAGAAATAGACTCCATCAGGACATAGAATACTAGAATGAGGATGAAGAAACCCATCGAGACATAAAGAAAAGAACCGACGAGATATAGAGCAGTTCATATCAGCATAGTTATAGAAAATCGTAAGAGAGCCCAATGAAAGTTCACCTTAAGAAATGGAAAGACCATGGAAGGCAGAAAACCTAGAAAAGAATTCAGAAATTCTCAGAAGGTATGAAGAGGAGAACCCAGGATAACCGAAGGATTTAGACACGTCAGCACAAGGTTTGCAAGACTAGTAGGAGTCCACAAGATAGACCAAATGTCGTAGAACCCACATATAGGTCTGAGTTAGTAGAAATCCATAGAAGAATATAAGAATGGACCCATGAAGCTGGAGATATTTAGGAAGTGGCAAGAGTACCAATATGGACAGTAGAATAGAATGACCAAATCGAGATTTATAGCAAGAACAGAAAGTGGAGATCTAAGAAATAGATAGAAGAATGACCCACTGTTAGTCTCGGTAGTAAGGTGAAGAGCAAAGAATTATGATATCCAAATAATAAAAGGTACGCGAAAAGTAACAAGGAAAATTCAGAGCATTCATGCACAAAGATAACGAAACAAGAAGATAGTAATGTAGATAATTGATAGTAGTTGTGGGACCCTAAAACAATGAGTAGTCGATCAGGTTCATATAGAGCGAATCATCACTAGAGTTAATAGTATGGTGTAGAGCCAAAGAGATAGGGTCTGGAAACAGTAAAAAGGAAAACAGAAGTGTCTGGGAGATTTAGTATGTTTAGAAACATAGATGATGTAGCTTGAAGATAGCCAGGATGAGTGAATACTCTAACCAAACCAGTGATCATACGCCCACTTCTTAAGTTAGAACCCCTTAAAAAAAAGGACCAATAAAGAAGAGCAATGGACAAGTTAGACATATATCAAGTTGATTAGACAACTAAATGATAAGTACAATTGAAATATAGAAAAGAAGATTGAAATGAAATAGTTTGAAGCTACAATAAGTCGAGCTAAATCTGGAAATCATGATAGAATTAAAGAACCTTTGAAGAAGTAAGGGCTTAAAAGTACGAAGAGATCAGAGAGAACGCTTCTTGGGAATATAATGATCGATTTATAAAGGGGCTTATGGATTTGAGAAGAAGAACTGGGAAAAGAGTAGTTACTGAACCAAAGATTAGTAGGAGATGTCATGAGTAGTCGTAGTAGATAGAGTTTTTATGAAAGTAAAGAAGTAAGAAGTTTAAGGAACTGAGATACGAAAGAAAACCTTAAAGCAGGACAAGTCTTTTAAGAAAGTATAGCAGTACTCAAAGAAAGGAAATAACGACTTCATAGAGTTAAACAACAGAAATTAACAAGAATGAGTAAAGAGTCAGTACAAGGAAGATGTTATGGAGCATGACGCTGGAAGGATTTTGCAGAAGACATGGAGTGATCAATTATTGAAAATAATCAAGAGTTAAGTCGAAAAAAGCAAGCCAGACAAGTCTTAGCAATAGCACCCGAGTATAGGAAGAGACGCTAGACACGTATATACGAGAATCCTAGACTCCAAGATGAAGAATATATACCACTATATTATCATAAGCACAAAAGCCTCAAGATAAGTTCCCACCCTCCCAACCCTCGTTAGACCACAATAGTAGAGATGGATCATGAATAATGTTTCAAGAAAGTCCCCAAAGAAAGAAAATGTTTAGCGAGAAGAGAAGAAATTAGATGAAGTAATGAAGAAATGAAGTACCAGTTAAACTGTGACAATGATGGAGGAGAATAGCGTTAAACATAAATAGGAACATGTGAAAGGTAATATGATTCGGATAGGGAGACAAAGATGTAGATCACAGGAGATTCAGGCACAGAACAGAGCATGAGAGGGGACAGAAAAGTCAGTAAATAAAAGGTTTAGAAGTAAAATAGCCAAGGTGTAACAATAGTAGATGAGTTTACCCAATTAGCAAAGACAGAAGTGCCCAGCCTTAGCCTAAGTTGACCAAACCACTACCGGTTTGGGATGGTTTTAGCCGCGGGTATGGGTGGTTTGGTAGATTCGTATCATAGTATGGAGACGAAGAGATAAATTATTGTGAAGCTGTAATTGGCATAGAGAATGAATTCTTGAGCTACGGAATATTGGCAAGTATTTGAGTAATCAACCCTTGAAAACAAAGTACAAAAGAGTGTGAGCTTTTAGTCAGGACCCAATCACCATGGTCGATATTAATAGTAGGGATTGTAATCTAGGCACCAAGTGCGTGTAGTTAAGCCTGAATTTATAGACAATTGAGGATGACCAGTAGGCGGTATCATAAATAATAGAAGTTTAGCAAGAAAAATACATAAAACTAAGTAGCTAAATGGCGAGGAAGAATATTAAGATCAAGTTGGACAAGTGAAGCAAGAAGGAGTATTGAAATAAGTAAGGAGATACAAGTACTTTTAGTGAGGGCCAAAGGTGTCAGCCAAGAAAAACCTAATCGAGATGAATAATTATTGTGTATAACTAAATATCTAGGGGAAGAGAGTTCCTTGGAGATAAAGAATGATGAGCACAACTAGAGGTCCCAAAAAGGAAGTAGTCAATGGTACTCAGCAATGGTCTTAGTAGAAGAAAGCAGTTTATATAAGTATGACTGAACGTTCGAGGCATATATTAGATTAGATATTAAGAATGACAAAGAACCTCATATGTTTACTAGTCAATTGAGAGTGATTAGCCAGGCAAAGACCTTCATTGTTAAGTCCAGTAGAAGCCTTGTTGATACAGAATAATTACAACAACATAAGAGTTCGCATAAACAAGTGAGTGTACAACTTTAGTCATAACTCACAAGTCATGACATCCTAGGTTCAGTTTAATAGCACCCAAATTTTTTTTAGAAATGATATAGTACAGAGGATAAATTATGTGATCTATGATAAGATCCTAAGTTTAAAGCGGATTCGAGGACGAATCATATTTAAGGGGGGAGAATTTGTAACGACCGGAGGTCTCTACTACTGTAGGCTCCTTGACTGTAGTACTGTTACATCGCGAGACGAGTGATACATAATATAAATTTATATTGGAGCATATATATACATTCGTACAATGACTTTGTGAACAAACAGTAAATTCTATGAAACTTCGATGTGGAATTCTAAGATGTTACATTACGAATAGCCTATAGTATTTTGGCCGTAACTTTCTCATACGAACTCTGTTTTTAATTAACTTGATATCGTCGGAAAGCTAAGATCGATATCTACAACTTTCAAGTTGAATATTTTTCCAAATTAAAACAATAATTAGGCTAAAAATGCAGATCAAAATTTCAGAAGAATAGTACCCGAGGGCATTCTAGTAAATTCCTCTAGTTTCTTGAAAATTCTACACATTTCCTCAATTTTAGTGGCCTATTATTAAAGGAGACTATTCACATATCCCTAAAATGAAGAATAAAACGTGAAGGAGAAAGAAAAGAAGAAAAAGAAGAATAATAATGGAAAGAATGAAGAAGAAAAATGAAGAAAATGAGAAGAAGCAACATACTTAACAACTGTTCAACAAGCCAGAATAAGAATCAAGAGGAAGAAGGTAATGGCACTTGATCTAAATTGCTAATTCTGAAGTATTGATGATTTTAGTAAATTAGTGTCATGATTATGATGATGATGGATGATTATAATATTAAGAAATGGTGATTGTAGAAACCCCAATTTGTAAATTTTGGGTATAAACTAAAAGGGTGTATAGAATGGATGTGGGTATTGTTGAAGATGATACTGA
The DNA here is from genome assembly GCA_019454045.1 of Zanthoxylum bungeanum. Taxonomy (NCBI): domain Eukaryota; kingdom Viridiplantae; phylum Streptophyta; class Magnoliopsida; order Sapindales; family Rutaceae; genus Zanthoxylum; species Zanthoxylum bungeanum. The sequence continues at coordinate 17,032 of SKCR01036247.1, forward strand.
TGATAATTAGGTGGTTAATAAATATGAAAATAGATGACGATAATTGAGTAAGAATCAAATTGGGGTAATGAGTTAAATGAGGTTTAAAGATTTAAGAGATTCAAAGAATATGTTAATGATGTTATATAAACGGTTGGTATGATTTTAGCATTAGGGGTAATATTAATTTCATTTTGGAGGTTGGTTAAAGTTAATTGCTTGTGTGGAGCATGAGGTTTAAGTATTGAGAAGATTGAATGGAAAGCATCATGTTAAGACTAGAAATTTGTTTTGAGTCGCGACGCAAGCCCTTCCGCGTCGCGACGCGATCTGGAGATTTTCCTAAAATTGCTTCTGGTGTGCTTCGCGTCGCAACGCGTAAGGCTCGAGCATCACGATGCGCACGACATAAATCAGAATATGTCTCTAGACGTTTTGCGTCTCGACGTGCGGTGCCTTACGTCGCGACGCGTGACCCAAAATTTTACTATTCAGTTTTAAATCATTCCAATTCCACTCTAGCATGTTTGAGGCCACCTTTTAGGTCCCGTATTAGTTTGTATTCATATCTTCCATCAAGTCGCAAGCGTGATAAGTCTTAAAGCTTTGACATGTAGACGTATTAGTAAAAATTAGTTAAGTTCCGAAACTTACCTTGCGACTAGTAAACTAATTGAGTTTCCATTATAGATTACCCTCAGGAACCATGAGTTTTTCCAGCAAAGTGAAGAAAGGTTAGCGGAACTCCATAAAGGTGAGTGCACACTCTTATCATTTGTGATTAGATCACCAAGATATATAAATGATGAGAGGTCCCTATGATTTGTTCCTGGACGGAGAATGATATGAGACAGTATCAGTCCACGAAGGATAAATCATTAAATATCCCTAGTCAGAGTATTATCGAGATTGGACATCGATAAATACGTAAAAGACTAGTATTACACTTGTGCGCGTTGTGAGGGCACAACGGCATAGTTCTCATATATTTGGGTATAGGATACTCATGCAAGTGTAATAGGAGGTTGTGTTTTAACGATGGTACGGGAAACAGCTTCGCTCTGGTTAGACCCCTCGGAATTCCATTGGTAGTATGACTATGTGTCTATGGAAGTCCGAAATCAGGGTAGGTGTATTTGGTCTTAACCTGAGACTTGCACCGCTAATACTTGCGACAATCAATATACTTTGGTTGCGGTCGTCCAGGACTTTAACAGGTTCTGTGTACGCCAATGCTGGGTATATTGAGAATCGTAGTGTGTTGGGTGTGATGTCAAGACGGAAGTATCACTCCAGTCATAGTGGAGATGATGGTCACGTAGGATACGGGACTGGTTCTCTTAAATGCTGCAGCTATCGGGATAAAATGACAAGGTCAGGTTTATCCGATTATAGAGACTAGTTACCAGACATCCGACATCCGACATGTGCTTCGTACGGGGCAGACACAATTCCAGCCCCAGGCCTAGCACGTGATCATCCGATACTGGACAGAAATACGCAATACCACGTATACTACGCCTGATATAGATCATTTATTCATGTAAGGATGTTTCTGGAGAATTGGGTAGGCATGGCACTTTGCTAGAGGCCAACCTTGTCTTGTAAATCGGTATAAACGTAGTACTTGGTACTTATGTGTTCGGATAGTCCGACGACCGAATTTACTGCCAACATATCCGGGGATCTCATGGGTCGCTTCCCAAAGATTCACCGATGACGTATGACTCGCACCTTTTAAATTAATCTGGAATTAATTAGAAGAGAGAGAAAATTAATCTGGGATTAATTACGGAGATATTTTATCTGGGATAAAATATCAATTAAAAGAGAGATAACGATTAATTTGGAATTAATCGATTAATTAATATATTCGATATATAAACGAAATTGGATTTCGACGCGGAATTAAAATTAGATTTTAATTCGGGCGAACGAATTAGTTTAGAATTAATTCGTTAGCGACGTGAATAATAATTATGCTAGGCATGATTATTTAATTAAATTAGATTTAATTACGTCGCAACGGAAAATTCGTTAATTTGGAATTAGCGAACCCGAGCCCGGGATTATTTGCGAGCGCATTCGCATTTCAAATTCGAGTGCGACACGCAAGTCAAATCAAGCGTCAAATCGCTAGTCGCATCTAGCGTCACATCATTCATCAATCAAGTGATGGATGTCTTTCACTTTGAGTGATTGACGCCAGTCACTATTCATTGATAGATGGCTAGTGATGTGTGTGGTTGGCAAGCATTATTACTTTAATTACTTGACTTTTTTGGAGGCAAAAATTGTGTATATGTTTTTGGGAAAAATCATTTACCAATTTTTGTAACAAAAACCATCTCTCTCTCCTCTCTTTCTTCTTCCTCTCACACGCCCTTGGGGCCATTTTTCTGGTTCTGTTTGCTGTGAAAAATCGAGAGGATGGGAAGCTTAAGGTCATGATTTTGTGGCAAAATCAATAGTGCTAGCACACTACGAAGACATGCGAATGTGATAGGGAAGTCCACCCATGAGCCGGGAATCATTCGACGAAGCTTGGAGCTTGACAAAGGAGCTCAAATGGCTGAAACCAGTGAGCTGCACACCCTCACTGCCGAGCAGTCCACTGCCGAGCAAAAAGAATTTTTATTGCCTACCGCGTCGCTCAACCGCTCGATGTAAGTATTCTGCAACTTCATCGTTGATATTCACACATGTTTTATTGCTTTTGATTCGATCCTTAGGACCGTAGAACACCAACACATATCAGTTTTCAGATAACAGATTTTTCAGAAAAATAGTTTCTAGACATCAGATTTTCAGAAAATAGTTTTCAGGAAATTGATTTTAGAAACAGATTTTAGAAAGCAGTTTTTTCAGAAACATAAGTTTTTATAAATGAGATTTCAGACAAGTTTTCATAAAGAGAAATTTCATATAAAGTTATTTCTGGAATTCGGACTTTAGCATCAAATATTTTTAATAATATCTCGTATTTCATCCACTCACTTTGATCGTTTAACGGTCTAACCCCCCCTCCCAGTTTCCTTATTTTGTAGGTACTATCGGAGGACGAGCTCGGGAGGATGGATACTGATGCAGTCACTAGGGATGGAGTCTACCATTATGAGTCACAGATAGAGCGAGAGTCCAACCAGAGTCAAGTATGAGTCTTGTATTAGTTATTGTTTGTATGTAGTCTTTGTAAAAAATAATTGTTACTAAGTACAGTAATTAATATTGAGTTTGTTTTCTATGTTTTTGAGTTAGGCTACAGTCTCATACAAAATATAGTCGAATAGAGAAAAGTGTATTAGTATATGTTTATGGTTAAATAGTCAGAGGCTTATGGGGTTAGTACAGCTATCCCCTGCCAGTGACATGTCCCAGATCGGGGATGTTACAGTTGGCCACAAATTAAGATGATGCATGTTTAGAATCTATCACTTGCGAGATGGGATTTTAAATAGGATGTAGAGAATATAACCTATGAGATTTATAGAGTTCGGGAGAACCTATAATTCATTTAAAGTCGTTAACAAAGAATCACATAGCGTAATGAGTTTTTATTTGCTAGATTTTTATTTGGATATCAAAATCTGTAATTGATAATATTTTCACTCGGCACTCGGCATAGGGAGTTATAATAATTTAGGATTCTTGGCTTATAAATAATGCAACTTAATAAGAATTGAATGGCATGAAAAGTACATAGGGGATAACTAGGTAAAATTAGACTATAGAATCTCTTTCATTTTGGATTATCTTAATTAAACGTTTTGATATCTCGTTTCTTTAATTTTTAGTTTTTAATTTATATTATTTTAAATTACTTTCTAAATAAAGTTAGGTTTATCAATTATAGTAATTAGTGTGAGTTTGATTACAATCCATGTGGGTTCGACACTCATACTTATCTTTTACTAAAACTCGACACCGTATACTTGTGGTACGATAATCTCGCAACAATAGAATTTAAAGGTTCGTGCTAGAAGAATGTTGGTTGAGACTCACGCCCATCTGGAAAGACGTTTTTGATACCGAAGGTACTTTCTTGGCTATTCGTAAGCTTATTTTGGCCGTCGTAGTGTTCACTTGGTCATGTCAACTTCTGTTATGAATGATCCTATTTTTAAAATCGCTATTGATAGAAGAAATTTTATGTGCAGCCCAAATAATGTCTGGTCGATTCAAACTCCCAACTATTGAGGAGATGGGGGCCAAGAGGAAGGGGAAGAATGCCAAAGGGAATGAAGTGAAGGTGGAGTCTGAGATTCAGAAGCAGAAAGAGGTGGCTTCAATAGAAATCCAAACCGAGGTGGCTAGACAGTCGGCTGAGGCTACTCCATCATTGAAGAAGTGAAAGGCTCTTATCAACCCAGAGGAAGACCTCGAAAATATGGTCATTAAAATACCTCATGGAATGATAGCCATGTCGGAACCGTCTGGCCTAACCAAGTTCGTGATGGGGCTGCTTCTCGAGGAGATAAGGGTTGGCTCGCTAAATTGGGCCCTCTGGAGACCGCTAAGAGGGCCATGGCGCTGACTTATGAGGTAAAGGCTTTTTCCATTGGTCTTTCCCTTATGTTTGTCGACTAGATCCTAACTCAGTTGTCTTTTCAGGCTCTAAAATGCAATCTCTTTCGGCAGGACTTTGTCAAGGCTAATCAGAAGCGAGGGGGGACTTGGAGAAGTCAAACACAACTGTTAGGAATGAGAATACTGAGTTAAGAGCGGTATTTGAGACCACAGAAAAGCGATCGAAGAAGGCTGAAGATGAACTCAAGGCAACCCAATCGACACTAAGGGTTGAGATAGAAGTGTTTAAGGCCAAGATAAAGGTTATAAGGAGAGGCTGGAGAGTCTGAGGGGGGAGAAAGTTGAGCTTATTTAACAACTTGAAGGGGTTGCCTATGAGGCCATGATGAATGAGAGAAGCAGTTTGATGCAACAATATTTGGATGAGGAGCATCATTCTTGGAATCCAGCCAAATAAATCAAGAAATACGCAATGCTAGAGGCTGATCTTTCTTCTTCAGATGAAGAAAATGATGAAAGGGATCCCTTGAAGACTGTGAAGAGGTTGTCAAGGCTGGAGATGGGTCTACTGAGATGGAGGAGGTGGTTTATTCTTCAAAAATATGAGGAGTTAGGGATGAGGCTGGAGAGGGGTCTGGCCAAGTAAAGGAGAAAGCTCTAGCCTCGAGGGAGGACCCAACTTCTGAAGTATATGATGCTCTGGCTGATGGTTTTCAAGACGCTCATGTTACCGATGTTCAAGATACTCTGGTCATCAAAGATTGATTTTTTTTTACTTAGTTTGTTTTGTAATTATTTTGGTTTAAACTCAGTGGTGATTTGTATAAAAATTTGACTGATGAATGAATAGAAGCTTGATTTTTGTCTTGTGAATATTTTTTTTCCTTGCCTTGTAATCTTTCATTTGCAACTTGCGAAGTTTAAATGGTCGAATGAATTTTGGTCGTTTGGACTAGATGTCGACTTAGTACCCTTTCTAGGTCCATGTTGTGTCATCTTGTCTCTGATTAGAGGCTTAGGTTTGTATAAAAGCCTAGCTTCGATCATCTCGTCGACTCGGGACTTAGGCTCAATTGAAGGACAAGTCCTAGTTATTGGGGTGCGATGTTGACTCAAGACTTGGGCTCGGAGGGATAGCTAAATCTCAGTTACTTGAGCTAGTCGACTCAAGGCTTATGCATAAGTTAAGGCCAAGTCTTGGTCACTTGAACAAAATGTCGTATGAGATAAATATAATTGAAAAACTTCAATATATTTGAGAGTTGTTCCCAAGTCTTGAGTTTGAAAACAATAAAAACTTCAAAAAAAATTCCAAGTAAAAAATCTACATATAGTAGTCTATTTGTCCTCTAGTTAGAGAGTAGTCATTTTTCGAGTGACTAGTCCGTGACTCTTGGTCCGTTGGGGCTACCTATAGTATCGTTTGAGGTGCAGTGTGTCCAACTATTCAAAATGGGCTTCCCAGAATCTGTCTTCAACTTGTATGCTCCTTATCTAACGGCTTTCGCAATGATATATGGGCCTTCCCACGTGGCCCCAAGCTTGCCATCTCCAAATTCTTTAGTATTCTGAAAGACCTTGCGTAGAACCCAATCTCTTTTTTAGAAGGTTCGACACCTAAAATTCTTGTTAAAGTGTTTGACCATCCTTTGCTATTGGGTAGCAAGTCGTATCAAGGCATGTTCCCTTAACTCGTCAATGGTGTCGAGGCTGTGATTCAAGAGATGCCTGTTAGATTCCTCTTTGAGCCACTGGTAGCCTGGGGATAGGACGCTTCCTTCGACATGTATGACTGCCTCTGTTCCATAGGCCAATGAGAATGAGGTCTCTCATGTCGAGGAGCGGACTGTTGTTTGATGAGACCAAAGTACTTCGGGAGAAGCTTGGGAAAGTGTGGAGCTGAGAAGCTGAGCATTATTCCCCAATTTCTGCAGATGTATCCAAAGATATGACTGATGAATTGAGAGCCATTATCGGTGACTATCTCTATTGGCATCTCAAATCAAAAAATGATGTTATTCCACACGAAAGTTTCTACTTCTCGGTCTCGTATCCTGGCGAAGTCCTCAGCTTCAATCCACTTAGAGTAGTAGTCTGTGAGTGCGAGTGTGTAGACTCGTTGGCCTATGGTCGTTGAAAGCTTGACAATGATGTCCATTCCCCACTTCATGAATGGCCAAAGGGAGAGGATGAGGTTGAGCTTCTTCGGTGGGAAGTGGGAGACTTGGGCGAACCTTTGACATTTGTCGTATCGACAAGCAAAGTCTGCTAAGTCAGCTCACATGGCAGGCCAGTAATATCCTGCCATCTGGGCTCGGCATACCAAAATTCTTCATCCTGAGTGGTTCCCACATTCTCCTTTGTGCAACTCGACTAGCACGTACTAGGCTTCCTCGGGAGTGACACACTTAAGGTAGGGCCCAAAATAAGATTCAAAAGTTGGCCATCATACAGGGTGAACCTTGCAGTCTAGCGCTGGACCTTTCGAGCATATGCTTCAATTGAGTTTACCGAGGTGACATCATTGGGTTCATCTTTCCAAATGGTTGGCCATTGCAAATAAACCACAAGGATAGACTGGGGTTCATCCCCTTGCATAACAGATCTGAGAATGGCTAAGGCATTCACATTAGAGTTCTCAGCTCCAAGAACTTGTGAGATTTTGAACACTTCGAACATCGTATAGAGCTTCTTTATTTTTGGTAAGTAAAAGGCCATCTGCGAGTGCCCATTTGACCAATCTCCCATAGAGCTCGGGATTTTGGAGGATGTTCCTCATATTGTAAGTAGTATAGAGAGTGATTGAGTGCCCTTGAAAATATAGTCGTAGCTTTCGAGTCACCGTTACTCAGCGTAAGCTTCTCCATCTGAGTATAACATGTCTACGCATCAATAAGGCCTTACTCACATAGTAGATCGGGATTTGTGCTCAATATTTTCTCGCACCAGAACTGCATTGATCGTATACACCAATGTAGATGTATAGTCTCTCTCCATCGACTGGCTTGGAGAGTAGCGGTGAGGTAGTCAAATACTTCTTTAGTTGCTCTAAAGCTTCTTCACAGGCTAGAGTCCATTTGAAGTCATTGGCTTTTCTTATAGTAGTGAAAAGTAAAAAGCACATGTTAGTAGACTTGGAAATAAATATATTCAAAGCAGTCACTCTACATGTCAGACGCATGACATCCTTATGACATATAGGGGAGGGAATATTGAGGATGAACTTGATCCGTTATGGGTTGGCCCATATCCATTGTTGAGTGATCATATAGCCTAGGAACTTACCAGACGGCACCCCAAAAGTGCACTTAGTGGCGGTCAGATTTATATTGTACTTCCTCATTATGTCGAATGACTGGTCCAAGTGCTCCAAATGTTGCACGATCTTCAATGACTTCACAAGCATATCATCAATATACACCTCATTGTCTTTCCTATCTGCTGGGAAAACATCTTGTTGATGAAGCGCTGGTAGGTGGCTTCTGCTTTCTTGAGTCCGAACGGCATTACTTTGTAGCAATAGATGAAGGCAGTCTTTTCCTGGTCATTTGGGTATATTAGGATCTGATTGTAGCCTGAGTAGGTGTCTATGAAACTCAGCAATTCATGCCTCTTTATAGAAACATCCATCAAATTGATGTAGGGCAAAGGGAATGAGTCATCGGGTATGCCTTGTTCAGATCCGTGAAGTCGATGTAGACTCACCACTTTCCATTTTTATTCCTTACCACCACAATATTGGTTAGCCATTCGGGATACTGGACCTCCTTGGTTGCTATATTTTCCAAAAGCTTCTAAATCTCTTCATTAATCACTTGGTTTCTCTCTGGGGCGAACTTCTTCTTCTAATGTTTCATGGGTGGATAGTCTAAGTCCATATGAAGTTTGTGAGTCATCATCTTAGGGTTAATCTCGGTCATGTCTTGGTGTGACCAAGTAAAACAAATTGTGTCAATATTTGAGAAAGTTGATCAACTCTAACCAGTAGCATAGGCTCTAATTAGGCTCCAATATGCACTTTATGGTATGATATATGAGGGTGGATTTGTACCTCATTGAGTTCTTCTACTTTTGGCTGATCTAGCTCGACTTGACGAGGCCCTGGCTGTAATCGCTTTGCTGAGGCTGACCTAGCCTTCAAGGTCATCTAGTAACAACTTCTCGAGGCATGTTGGTCTCATTTTATCTCATTTACTCTTCATCTGGCAAGGAACTTGATCACTTGGTGAAAAATTGAAGAGACTGCCCGCATGTCATGGATCTAACATCGGCTCATGATCATATTGTATGTTGAGGGAAAATCTAATACTAAGAATGAAGTCATCTTATTCACTCTTCCCGCGTATACTGGAAGCATGACTTCTCCTATAGTGAATTTCTATTCGCCACTGAACCCAACCAACACAGTAGACCACCGATTGATCATGCTCAATTCTATGCCCATAACTGCCAGAGTTTTTATGAATATAATATTGGTCGAGGACCCAGTGTCAATAAATACTCGTTTGATCGAGAATTTTGACACCTGTAGAGATACTACGAGAGCGTCAAGATGGAGGTTCAAAAGGGTTGAATTCCTATTATATGTGACCCAATAGTCAAATTGGTGAATGACTCTTCAAGCGACTTAGTTGACTGGGGCATTCCAGTCATCGTTTCTCTCAAATGTCACTTGGCGGTCGAATAAGAAACATCACTGATTTCTAATCCTCCAGTGATATGGTTGCCCATATTATTGATTAGAGGTGGTTGATGGGGTATGTCATCTCTATCTCTCCATTCGTCTCTTAGGGCCAAGGTGCCCTTATTTTTTCTCTTAGCAAGTATTAGAGGTAGCCTTTATTCAACAGCTCCAACACTTCCAGTCTCAAGGCTATGCAATCGGCAGTCAAATGTCTGTAATCTCGGTGGAACTCGCACCACTTCATTATATCTTTTTTGGATGATCCGTCTCTGGGGCGCTTTGGCCATCTCACTGCGCCTCCTATCTTCTTCAAAACTAAAACCATGTTTCCAAGCGACATATTGAAGTTTTTGTTTGGGAGCCTTGGTTGGTTTAACGAAGGCTAGCGTCGAACCGTGTAGGCTGAAGGCCTATGTTCATAGTCACAGTTAAGTGAGCGGTGCTCATTGGCTGGTGGGATTCTTTTGTCTTCTGGCCGACGGGCCATTTTATCAAAGTCTTTCGGCCATTTGAGGGCATTCGAAGCTCTTTCATGGTGCAGCACTTGAACTTATTTAGGTTCTTGTATAGTCTACTATCTGCGAGTAGACTTTACGGAATGCTTCAACAGCCGTCGACTAATGGAGATCCAATATTGAGATTTATTCCTTATTAAAACGGGCCACGTAGCTTCGTAAGGATTCTCCATTTCGCTACTGAATGGAGTTAAGGTCATCCGTGATCTTCTCGAACTTGCAAGAGCTTGTGAAGTATTGCACGAACTTATTTGCTAACTCTTAGTAGGATCCAATAGACCGGTAGGTAGGTGGGCCTGATGATGTCTCTCTTAACCCTTTTCACATTCCAGCTTCCTATTGGTGTGTCGCCAAGGCCATAGACATAATATTCTATTTATAATAAACAACGTGGTTGTCTAGGTCGGTAGACCCATCATACAACCTCATATCTAAGGGCTGAACTTTCGTGGGAGCTCAACCACGATGATTGACTCATGGAAAGGTGTGTCTGTAATGGTTTCAACCCGAATCCTCTTGACTGGAAACCTCACACCAGATAGGCTGGAGATGATTGTCTCATTGAACTCCGACATCTCTTTTCATATACTAGAGACAACTTGTTGAGGTGGATCCACATAAGGAAGTTTGATGGGCGGCTGGTACCTCTTTGAATGTTCCATCGGGGGCTGATCGTCTCCAACAACATCTTCGAAAGTCCCCGAGAGGTTAAAGCCTTCTACTCTATCTACCTTTGGAGGCTGGTGTTGGTGCTCCGCCACTACAAGAAAACTGTGAGATAGCGACGGAAATATCCGTCGCTACTGTACAGTTAGCGACGGAATAAAGACGGAAAAATCCCGTCTCTATTCCCTTGGTCGCAAAAAAAATGGCGACGGAATTTATATTTCCGTCGCTAAAATTAGATACGGAATATTATTCCGTCGCTATTTAGCGACGGAATTTTCCGTTTCTAATTAGCGACAGAATTTATTCCGTCTCTAATTAGCGACGGAAACTTCCGTTTCAATATAGAGACGGAATAATTCTGTCGCTAAATAGCGACGGAATAATTCCGTCTCTAATTGGAGACGGAATCCGTTTCTATTTCCGTTTCTAATTTTCTAGGAAATTTATTATTTTTTAATAAAATTGTTATTTTTTTAATTTTTTAAGAAAGAAATTTTATTTTAAACAATATTATTAATATTAGTAAAATTATAAAATAAATATATTGATGACTTAAATTATAAAATAAACACAACAAATAGTAAATAAAAATTTTATTATATAAATATTATAAAGTTTAAAAAAGTACAACATAAAAAAAAATACACACAAGTTAATCAAGTACTACAAACAATATTGAATTTAAAAAGCAATTAGGGAATTCTTTGTAAGCTTCCTCAGCAAATCTCCCATTTAAGGTGGCAGATCATGGATTTCTTCATCATCTTCAACTTCTTCCTCCTCTTCAGCATCATCATCATCATTACCAGCGTCCATATCACCACCGACTCCAGCATCATGTTCTTCAGCCTGCCGAATTGGCTGAACTAAATACCCTGCTCCATTGTCTTCATCCTGTCAAACTCCATAAAAGCTTCCACGGTTAGTACCAAATCAAAGAGAATATCCCCACACTGGAAATTTTGTAGTAAATAATAAATTATTTATAACTTAAAATAAAATATAAAAATTAATTTAATATGAAAACATAATTAAACAAAAAAGCTGGCTGCTACTAAACAAAATGCATAGCAATACTTTGACAGAATAAAAAATGCAAAAAAAAAAAAAAATCAAACAATGCAACTAAACATAATTTACACTGCACGCCATTACTATAATTATCAATATCCTATAATTAAAGATTATTTAATGAACTAAAATAATTTAAACCATCCACCTCCTTCGAGTCTTGCTTCTGCGTAGAAAAAAGAACAGTTGGTAGCATCAATTGCAAACATGAATCTATGTTAATCAGCAATTGCAAACAATTGCTCAACAAATATACCACAGAGAAAACTTAAAAGCAATTCTTCATGAGTGCTCTGTTATCGTCTTATATAGAATTATGTACCAACTATTGTCACAAGTCAAACCAAATTTCATAAGTGTAATCATGTATCAAATAATACCTCTGTTTTGTATACAACCACATCAGCCTTCGATGTATCCAAACACTTGTTGTATCTTGAAAGGGTTCTCCTCATGCTACAAAAATAATAAGAAACAAAACAAGCCAATCTTCACTAAAAAGAAAGACAACTTCTTCCTCTGTTGCATGCAGCCACCTTTTAAGTGATCTGGAGGATGTCTTGCTAGCGACTTAGGGTCTGGATAGCCACTCTTAGGATCCATAATTGCTTTGTAAATTAGCTCATAAGCATCGTCCAAGGATCTAGCCACACGGTGGTCAATATATTGGGTTTCTTCAAATGTCCAGAGAATTTGTCACAATAATCCTAACATAAACCAAATTGATAGCCATTACATTACCAATAGCACACACGGTGGTCAATCATACCAGCTGTAAGCCAGTAACAATACATGAACAATTGCTACTTCTACAATAGAGTTATAAAAGAATGGCTCAAATATTTGTAAGAACATATCTACCTAAAACCACAACATAATAGTAGCTAAAAATATCGTAAAACTTGCCACAGAAAATTGAAGACATTTATTCAGCTCATATCAAATTCAGAAACTGAGATATTCTAGAGCTAAATACAAACTGAGATATTCAGAAAGCTTTCAGTTTTCAGTTCCAATGTAAATACTACCACTAGAAGGTATATAGTGAAACCTCTTTATCCCACTTTCCTAGGCGACATTTGTTTGTAGAGCAAGGATAATCGTGACAAAAAGCACCAGATTTCTATAACAAATACCTGACTGCAGTACAAAAAATTATTGTTTCATAATTTTTCAGTGTCATGTAGACAAAAGTAGTTTGCCACTGAATATAATGCAATTGAAAGTATCATACAGAAAAACGTAAACGTACCTGGATAATGGGATCAAGCAAATCAGATAAAAGCAGATCGAAAGTAGATTTTTCTCCTGAAGCATGAACCAACCATTGCTTAAACAAGAACTTTGAAATCAACACATTTATGAACATTAAAAAAAATTGAAAATAAAATAAATAAAGAAAAAAATCGTTCAATTCTCATGCTTATTACCTGGAAATGGAAACAAAAGAAAATTACAGTGGCTTTTTTTATTGTATCAAATAATCAATCATCTAGGATTCGGCTGGGTTTTGATTTGATTTTGGATTTTGGGTTTCCTTTCAAATTGATCTTGGTCTAGGGTTTCTTATCACCATTGGTTGGTTAGGATTTGTTGGAATCGGCGAGAACAGGTTATGGTTCGGCTAGGCTTTGATTTGATTTTGGATTTTGGTCTAGGGTTCGGCTGTGTCGTTGTTTGATTTAGAACAAATGAAAGAGAAGGGTTTAAACAATGATCAAAACGACAGCGACGGAATTCCGTCGCTAAATTTAGAGACGGAATTAAAATTCCGTCGCTATTTAAAGACGGAAATAAAATTCCGTCGCTATTTAGAGACGGAAATTTAATTCCGTCGCTATTTAGAGACGGAAATTTAATTCCGTCGCTATTTATAGAGATGGATTAAAAAATCCGTCGTTATTCCGTCGCTTTTTTCCCCGCGATTCCATTCCCGCCATTATTAGCTACGAAATTTTATCCCGTCGTTAAATTCCGTCGCTAATTTTGTAATCCATTTCAATTCCGTCGTTATTCCGTTTCTAAATGTTGAAACGGATTATTCCGTCGCTAATTTTCGTCGCTAATTCTGTATTTTCTTGTAGTGCGCATTATAAGGTTTTCTTCTTCCAGTTTTCTTCTTCCAGTACTCGCAATCTTTCCTGAAGAGCGGTCAATTGAGCAAACACAGAGTCTAGGGTGTTCTCGTTCCTAGGAAGCCATGGATGTTCTGAAAGGTTGGTTGTAGATTAAAAGCTTTACTTGCAACGAATCACCGGGACACTACGGTGGACGCCAAATTGTAGACGCTGAATTTCATCTTTGGTCTACAATCGATAATTTGTATGATATGGACACTAGCGGACCTGCAAAATAAAGGCAAAGTGAGCGCATAGTAACTACCCACCGGTGTAGTGGATGTCATAGGCACATTGAAACTAAAGTCAGTGACAGTGATAAGCGGAAAGAAAGGGAAGAACAAGGCAAGTGATTACCTCGATCTATGTAGATTACTGTGAGGGCGGTAGGCTGGTGTTTATAGAGTAGTGTATGCTTTGTGAACTCGAGTGTGAGAACTAAAACTTGAATGCCTCAATCCCTTGGATCTCCCCTCATTTTATAGGTTGTGAAGTAACCCTTTTAGTCGGTTTAGAATTTATTGGAAGTGTTGTATTCTAACCAAATTTTGGAAATTGTAGTTTTAATGGGGACTGAATTAAGAGTGTCTGATATCCAGTATTATGAGTAATCTCAATTCTATTTGGACTACCGTGTTTGTAAGTAATTTGCCTTGATCCAAAATACTTAGTTTCCTTTTTAATTAGGAATTTGGTTGCGTGTAAACTGACGATTAATGTCTAGTGGGACATTCCTCAAGTAGTGTCGTCTGGGACATCATGCAACATAATTAGGGTCTGCTGGAGTCCTTTTGTGTCGTGTGGACTCTTCCTCTTTAGGGACATATGGGCTCATGGGCCCATAAACAAGCCCTGTGTGTAGACTTGGGGCCTTTGGGAGCCTGACTGCTGATAACCTTGCATTGATGTATATTTAACCCAATAGAATTGAGGTCGTCTGGAATGTCCATGTCAAGTGGGTCTCTGACAGCTAGATCCATGCTGATTGGGACATGTTGGCAGCCCATGATGCCACTAGGCCAGATAAAGCGAGTTCGTCGCGTGAACCCAAGTGTCGTCTGAGACACAATTATGTTGGGTCCTTAGCCCAAATTTGGCCCTACAATAGGTAATAAAAAAAAATTAATTATAGAGATTAGGTACCACATATATTTTTTATTTTAATGAAACTTATTTTTATAATTTAATAATATGAAATTACATTATTAATTAATTCTGAGGAAAAAAATGACTTAATTATTAATTAATAGATAATTAATAATTATTACACTACAAGATGCGCGTGTGATTCATTAATAGACTAATGAGTAATAAATTTTTAAATTAATGACTTATAAGGAAAAACAAATTAAATGCAGGTTTTTTTTTAATGAGTTATGAAAATATGAATGTTTTAATAGTTGTATATATAAAAATATAATAAATTAACTTATTGTAAAATAAAAAAAAAATAAAAATAAAGTGGTGTTTGCAAGGCACTCGAGATACAGAATTAGTATATAATAAATATTTATGTTGTTGCAGTGATATTGATTCTAGATTAAGGAAGAGAGAAACCTCGGAGTAATGTGCAAAATGATAAGATATAACTAGGGGTGGGCGCGGTTCGGTTTGGTTCGGTTTTTGCTAAAAATCGAACCAAACCATATTTTACGGTTCAGATTTTTTACCTCTCAAACCAAACCATTAAATAAAGGATTGGTTCGGATTGGAAATTTTTTAAACCAGCGGTTTACGAATTGGTTTGGTTCGGTTTACGGATTATTATATTTAAAACAAATTTTCATCCACTTAAGTGAAGACAAAAAAAAAACTAGTCTATCAAACAAATAGTATGAAGTGTTAGGGTGTAAGCTATGACTCCAGGGAACACATGCACTTCAGAAAGGATTGAAAAATGAGGCACAATTAATTATTGTATTTTTTAAAAATTACCTCGAATAATGATGTTACAACCATTCTAATTAAGAGACAAATCCAACATCTTACTTTCAAGAATAATGATGCTACCATAAAACAAAAAAATTTAAGAATAAAAATATTAAAAAATAAATTGAATAATAAAAGTATTAACAAATAAATATATTAACAAAAAAATTAAGAATAAAAGTATTAAGATACTAATAAAAAGAAAACATAGAATAAAATTAAAAGAAAAATACAAATATAATTTTTTTTTATAAAAATATATAATTTTTCTAATTATAACGGTTCGGTTCGGTTTAACAGGTGCGGTTCGGATTAACTCCTGAACCGAACCGTAAACCATTTGGGGTGAGCCAATCCGAACCGCAAACCGAACCGTTAGAAAAAAAAGTCATAAATTCGGTTCGGTTTGATTCGGTTTGCGATTTGATTCGATTCGGTCGTTTTTTTGCCAACCCCTAAATATAACAACGTAAATATGCCAGACAGCTAATTAATATTAAACACGAATCCAATAACTGTTGTTTGTTTTTTCACTAATAATTTAAGTAGGCATAACAGAGTGCAAATTTTGTACACTTATAAGCTTTATCCCACTTTACAAAGAGCCAAATACAAGAAAAAGGAATAAAAATAGTAAAACCCCACCACTATCCACTAGTTATGATAATTGACACCCCTCAAAAAAGAAATGAGAATGAACAAATAAAGGAATCTTTTGATTGTAGATGTATGATGATGCCTCATGCTCATCATCACTCACCAACTAGGAATAGCACTTGCACAAGAGCTCATCAAAAGTTGTTCTAGATAATCAGCTCCCAAATCTTCAAACTCCACCACATTTTGTGATTGTGATTGTGACAGTGACCCTATTAATTGATGATCTTTCTTTTTAATTTTCTTATCAATCACCTTGGATGATGATGATGATGATTTTGATTTTGATTTCTTTCTCATTGAGTGTCTTCTCTTGAGTGCCACAACGGGCGAGCACCCATCTTCACATTTGTACTTCATTTCCTGAAGAGATTCTTTGACCATATCTACAGGAAAATTAAGGGTAGCTAACGAACCCCGCATTGAAAATGCCGCTTGATCATAAGCTAAAGCAGCTGCCTCAGCGTTGTCAAATGTTCCTAACCAAACCCTAACGCCGTTTCTTGTTGAATCCCTTATCTCCGCTGCGTATTTTCCCCATGGCCGCTTCCTCACCCCTCTGTACGACCTCTGGCTCTCTTTGCTCTTGTCTGACTCTGGACCCTCCGATTTTTCACTTGAAGTCACTTCATGATCACTTGCAGCTGCAACCCCAATATCGTTGTTGGAATTGGAGTCTGATGATGTTGATGATGTTGATGATGATGATTTATTAGTGTTCGTTTTTGCTTCAGACAAAACATCAAGAAGCAACATTTCTTCTGAGTCGTGGATGTTGAAAGGAAGTGAATCGTGACTGAAAAGAAGCTCGTCCCAGGATAAACATTCAAACGACGATGAATTGAATGAAGATTCCGGCGAGAATTGGAAAAATGGTGATTCCATTTCTTTCTTTGTTTTGTTTTGGTAAGGAGTGGCGACTGAGTTGCTCAAATATTTGGGTTACCCATTTCAGGTTTTATATATGCAAATGAAAAGATTAAAGAATTATTTAAACAGTGTGTAAAATAATTTAAATATGGGGGGGGGTGGGGTGAATAGTGAAACTCAAAGGATAAGTTCTTGGTGAAGGTCCTCCTCAAGGAGGATGTTTCAAAATATTGGTATAATATAATTTTTATATTTTTGGTGGTGGTTTGTTTTTCATTTCAGGACCACAATGCAAAGGTTTTGGGTATAGGAGGAACAAGTGGTGCATTTAGCACGTGACTGAATGACGTACGGCGGCGCATTTGGGTCCCAATATTGCATCATCATCATTAGATAATGTTTATGTTTATGTTTATGATATTAGATTTTGCCTTGTCAGCTTATTTATTTCATGTCCACTTGGCAACCTGTATCTCTACGTGTCACTTTACTTTTTTTGTGAATTGTGTATTTTCAAAATGACCACTTTTATCTTCTTGCCATAGTTATTAAGAGAGGAGTGTGAAAGGTGTTTCCTTTTAATTCGAAAATCTATTAAATATATTATGTTATTTAATAAAAAATAATAAAATAATTTTAATTTATTATAAAAATATCTATCATTTTTTCAAATTTTAGTCTTGCTCAATTAACCAGTAAACGGCAGCAATGCATAAATTTGAAATAATTTAGTCTACACTTGTCCATAAATTAATAGCATCGATTGCATTTGAGGAGGGCATGTGAACAGGGAGATGAAAAGGATATAAACATATGAATTATGTGATTATACGTTTTGAAAAGAAACAAAAGATATTGAAATACGAAAAAAAAAAACAAAAACAAAAACAAAACAAAGCTGTTGCTTTTTTTATATGTTAAATTAATGGACTAGATACATGCCCTCAGGTTCTGTTCTTTTTGAAAATGTTCCAGGGGCTTCTAGAAGCTTTGGATATATTGATTGGATTGTTGATTATTCTTAATTTGAAAGTCCACTCAAAAAAAAAAAAAATAGCACTGATCTCCCCCACCCTGTCATGCTTTCTTTTTGTCTCCCCTTAAATTTCTTAAATGCCCGCTTTCTTTCTCCAAAATTATATTTCTAAATAAATCAAATATATCCTATTTTTTTATATATTGATATACTAGTGTGTGCCCGTGCCTACGGCACGGTGTTACAGGAATTACAGAGAGATTGAAATTATGTTATTTAATTTGTTTATAATGAAATGATTTTTTTAATTAAATGATTTTATTCTTAATTTATTTGGTAGTTTTCATTTTCCATTAATAAATGATTTTATTCTTTAATTTATTTGGTAGTTTTCATTTTCCATTAATAAATAATTTTATTCTTTAATTTATTTGGTAGTTTTCATTTTCCATTTTTATAAATATTCTATAATGAATGATTCTTTATCAGCCATTAGATTATAATGAAGTGATCTGAGCCGCAAATTAAGCCACATAAAGATATTAAATTTTTATTTTATAATTTTATAATTTTTTTAAATTTATATTTTTTGGTCTTTATATATATATTCTTTTTTATTTTATTAATAAATATTACAAACTTCATATTTATTATTATTTATTTTGTGTTTAATTTATTTAACACTACTTATGTATTATAAAAATATTCTCATGTATATTAGAAAAATATATATTTAAAAAATAGTACAAATAACAATATAAAAAGGTACTCTTAAAACATAAATTTTAATTTATTTTATAAATTAATTTTATTTACTTAAATTATATTTTTTTTATACATAAGTAGTATTAATTAAATTAAAAATGAATCAAAAAATAAATGAATAAATATGAAATATGAAATCTGAAATTTTATTAACAAAAATCAAAAAATCAAAAAATTATAAAATTATAAAATAAAAATAATAATTAATAAAATGGCAAAGAGAGTTATAATTAGTATACAATTATTTTTAAATTAATATATGTAAATATATAAATTTTATCATGTATAATAATTGAGGGAGTAATTTAATACAAATGGAGTGATATTATGGTAAAATCGCAATGGGACAAAGGGAGGGGAGTGGCAAGGAGGGGAGGAGTAATTTCCAAAAAAAAAAAAAAACATGAAGTCTGACAGTTAAAAAAGTAAAAGAGCAGACTTCTTGGGTGCCAACTTTTCTCAGAATTGAAATTCAAAGTCTTGATTAAACGACGTAGAAATTTAATATGAGTGGCTCAAAGTGAGAGATATTTTGAAAATCTAAGATAATAATATGTAATTTTTCATAAATATTTATCTTGAAAATATAAGATAATAATAGAAATTTTCAAATTGGCAAATTCAATGAACCAAAATCAATAGTATGATGGTTTGCAAATTTATCCATAATGTATGTAATATTGGCGTTAAAATTCGATTAACCGTAACTAAGGACTTAATGGATCACGCTTTGTCCAGTATGTATGAATTTTGTACTAAAGTTTGGTTTGGTTAACCGTAATTGAATTCGGTGGACTAAATTTGTATATTGACACGCTCACAAAGTGATTTTTTACTCACAAATATAATAGTGTTGAAGTAATAAAATAACCCGATAAATCTGGAGTCAATCCACAGAGAATAAATTTAGTATAATAAAATAACAATTTTAGTAAAAATAAAAATGTTTGATTTATTTGAAGTGATTGTAAAATTTTAAATTGGATTGCAATAATAAAATAAAATACTGGCGGTTTGGTGACAAATGACTTTAGAGTTGGTTGTCAGGTCATGAGTTCGAGTCCAGATAGTGTATTTCCTGTAAGAGTATAGGACAGTCGAGAATTTTACATGTTTCGTTTAAATTTATGTCTAGTGATTAGGGTTTCAAAAAAAAATTAATGGGTGATGTTTATCATCCTCATCTAAACATTAAAAAAAAAAAACAAAAAACAAAAAAAACAAACAAACAAACTCCAATCGTCTTATTTAGCATGTTACCTTGGTTCAAATCTTAGAGAGGTAATCTGATAAAAATTAATTTAGGCTTTATCTATCCCATTATCTTAAATAAATAAATAAAATAAAATAAAATAAAATAAAAAACCGAAGTTACTTTTTAATATGAATAATTAACTGTTTCTAAAATTTTACTTGCAGTGCAGGCATATGTGTTTTTCTTATATATTTTTATTTATTAAGATTTACTTTTTGTCATTTTATGTATTTATTAGGATACAAATAATGTGCTTTGTTATCGAATAGGCCCCTTAATTTAAATAGTCACATGGATACATATTAATTTTCAGTGCATAATCATATTTGGTAGTCACGTGACATTAGTGCTGGGTTAGTTTTTGTTTTATTTATCTACATCAAGGGGTTTGGATTTGTGATAAAGAATCTGGATTGGTTATAAATGACTTATGTTGATGGTATTTTTAAGCACTATGATATTTAAACAGCACGGCATACCTTGTTGATTGGTGTATTTATCTGTCTTTTGCTAAATTTGCTTTTGGTTCCCCCATAACCAAACAAATTCACTATTGATGGAGGATTGGCCTGCGGTAATATTCTCATATTACCCTGAGACCAAAATCAGCCGTCAACAGTTGGCGCCGTCTTTGGGGAACTCCAACAAAAAGCAGCTCGCGTATCAAGACGATGGCAGAATGTGGAAATCGTCAGTCGTCGGGGAGTTCAACAGCAGAATGGATGGAGAAAATAGAGGAAAATATGAGGAAAGAAATGGAGGAAAATCAAAACATGTTGAAGTCAATGATGAACAGACTGGAGAGGATGGAAGAAACGAATAATGAGAAGCTTGAAGCCAGAGCCAGTCGGAGGAGAGGCGAAATAGCGGAAGGAAAAAGAGTCGCAGATGTGAGTGATGACGATGAACTGAGGAGGAAGGGTCCCTACGGGATGAGGTCCGTAGTGGTACAAAAAGATTTACAAACGGAGGATACATGGGAAGAAGAAGAGGGGAGACAGTCGTCAGATTCTTCCTATGATAGCCCCCGCGACACCAGAATGGGAGATAGGAAGGATGGTGAGACTGGACGGAAAATCTCAAGTCGTGAGAAACGCCGCACCCGGGGTGACAGACTCGAAGAAGGCCGCAGGAGGCGGCACTGTAACACATATGGCAATATAAAATCTTGGTTAAGAAAAGAAATGGCCAAGTGGGAAGTGAACCACAAAACTGACACGGGAGATGCTCGAGACGCCGATGTTGAATTTCCATTCACAGAAGAAATAAGGTCGGTAAAATTCCCAAGACGATTCAACATGTCGTCCATGACGCCCTACAAGGGTCACACTGATCCAAAATCTCACATTGAGAGTTTTGTCCTGTTGATGGAGGTCCAAGGAGTAGTAGGGGATGCCGTTTGCAAAGTATTCCCCCTAACATTGGGGGAATCTGCCATTCTGTGGTTCAGAAGTCTAGCTCCGGGGAGCATCGGAAACTTCACACAACTCATGAAGTCATTTGTTCGGCACTTCAAATGGGCATGCGTCCCAAAGAAAATGGTGGGAGAATTAAGATTGATGAAGCAGGGGATAATGAGCCCCTGAGGAATTTTATTGAAAGTTACCATAATTTGGTGCTCGAGGTTGGAGCATATGAGTCATCGGAAGCCCTAGAAATTCTCAATGGAGGTCTAAAGGTCGGGAAGTTGTGGACTCACCTGAGAATTCAAGACGTATCGGATTATGCCACTGCCTTGGAGTTGGTCAGGAAGTTTATCTTAATAGAGGAGGAGAAAAAGATTGTCCGGGGAGTAGAGACCCGAAAGGCTAAGATACTCAGGTCAGACAATCAGTGGGATTCGATCAGAAATTTGAGGAGACCAGTCCCGGAGCAGAAGAAACTCAGACCGACACCTCGAGTAGTCATGTTCAAGAGATAAAGTAATATGTCCAAGTCAACCGTGTCGCGGGGAGGACAGTATACACCCCCTGAACAAACCTATGGCCCAGATAGTTCGGGAAATTCAGGATAAAGGTCTGTTGGTCGAGCCTAATTTGAGGAGATTCCCGATTAAGGAGGGAAATAGTAGGACTTACTGTATCTACCATAACGTAAGGGGACATGCCACGAATGGGTGCAGAGACTTGCGGGAGCAGGTGGAAAACTTGGTGAAAAAATGCTATCTCAGTGTGTACATAGACCCTTCGGTTTTTGAGGTCGACCAAAGTTGATAGCGGAAGTCATCCGGTCGGATGCGTGGAATGCTTAGATGCAGAGATGATGTAATAAGAAGAGCCCACACAATGATTTTGATATTTGTTTTACGGCCCGGGTCTGCTCTTGTACCGCCGAGACCGATGTTTCTTTCCGGCTCGGGTCTGCTCTTGTATTGCCGAGACCGATGTTTCTTTCCGGCTCGGATCTGCTCTTGTACCGCCGAGACCGATGTTTTTTTCCCGGCTCGGGTCTGCTCTTGTACCGCCGAGATCGATGTCTCTTTCCGGCTCGGGTCTGCTCTTGTACCGCCGAGACCGATGTTTCTTTCCGGCTCGGGTCTGCTCTTGTACCGCCGAGATCGATGTTTCTTTCAGCTCGGGGTCGAGTTACGTCCCACTGAGTCTCTCTTTTCAGATTGGGGACGTAACATTCCCCCAGAGCAAAGTGTTTCTCCTAGCTCAGAGTCGGGTTTTGTCCCACCGCATGATCTAATTTTCGGCTCGGGTTGTCCCCTCATGGCCGGGCCTCGAGAGATCGTTTGCAGGAGATTATTCGGAGCAGATTATGAAAGATAAAAAATGGAATAGAAACATGTAAAAAAAAAAGTCAGTCATCAGTCCGTCAGGAGTACTGTCCTTTTTATATAGTTCCCGGCACCAACTTGTATAACTCATTGGAACCGAGAACTAGAGGACAGATGTTGATGGTATTTTCAGGTCCTATGATATTTAAGCAGTACGGCAGGGGTAAAAAGGGTAAACTCCATTGTTGATCGAGATCATTAATACCAACCCGACCACATGAGTTAGGGGCCAATCACTTATGATCGGTAACCGACCACTTAAGGTCGGATGACCGGACATTATCAGATCGATAGCAGCATTCTCAGTTCAAAAGACCATTGTGACCGACCTCATGAAGACCGGGAATATGGCGGGATACGCTCTAGAAGATAAGACATCATATTCTTATGGGGTAATGAGATAAGTTATCCTATTCTTATGGGATAAAGGAGATAAATTATCCTATTCTTATGGAATAAGGAGATAAGTTATCATATCCTTATAAGAAAAGGAATCTGATTTCTTCACTATTATAAATAGAATGATAGAGTGTGTGTAAGAGGCATCAGAATCAATATCAAGATCATTACCATCAGACTTGTAAAACACAAGAGATATCAAATAAACATATCTCAGTAATAAAAATATTATCCGTTTTGTGCCCGTGGACGTAGGTTGGATCTGATCCGCCGAACCACGTTAAATCTCCTTATTGATTGGTGTATTTATCTGTCTTTTGCTAAATTTGCTTTTGGTTTCCCCATAACCAAACAAATTCACTATTGAGGGAGGATTGGCCTGGGTAATATTATCATATTGCCCTGAGACCAAAATCAGCCATCAACAACTTAAGATTTAGTTATTAGGTCTTGGATTCGAATACGATGAATGTAATTCTTTTAAGAACTTGAGGCAGTTGAGATCTTACCTACTTCATTTAAATTCGGGGTCGGATAATTTGGTGGTGCGACTGATAAACATTACATAGAAAAACGTGGGCTGGTAATATTCGAATAAAATAATCAAATCGTATCAATTTTGACTTCTTCTGTCTGTATGCATATCCACTAACTATATCATATAACAAATTTGTTTCACTATCGCACTCTTAAATTTTAAAGATTCATGTTATGTGGTCACTTCTTTTTTCTTATATATTTCATTGCATTTTCGCTTTACTTTTTTTTTTTTTTTTGGTATAATTAGCCTCCACAAATGACTGGGTCCATTCTCTAGACCAAACCATATCCAAATCTAAACAACCCCGCCGGACGGAATTCCCCTCCGGCGCCGTCACCACCGTTGCCAGAATCAACAGTCAGTCAATTAAGCTTTGCATTAATTGTAGCAGCTAGTATCACTTTTGATTAAAGGAAATATTAACTAAAGCTGTTAAAAGTTGACGATTATTGTAATTAAATATCATATCTTATGTTAATACCATATCTTGAATTCAAAATTTTTGAATGATTCTCTTCTTAATTAATACCACCAACAACTTGTGAATAAAAAATTATTCTACTTGCTAGCTAATTAGTTGTAAACAATAATGAATAAGAACAAAAGTAAAACTGATTATGATCCGATTAGTTTATAATCTTTGTATACTATCTACTGGCGGAACCAAGGTCAATTTTAGGGTAGCTAAATAAATAAAAACTCTATATTTTATTAAATTTAAAAATTATCTCTTCATATTTATATAATTTTATTATATTCTACATAATTTAATTTTATGATTTTTTTCATTATGACCCATATTATTGGCTTATCTAAACTTACATATTTTATGTCATTATCTAGTTAATTTTGTAGTTTCTACATTTTGGTTCCGTTGAATCAAAATCTTGTTCCTTCACTTATTATATCAATATGATTTCTTCTTAATTTAAAAAACGCGACATAGAATAATTAGTTATTATTTCAAAAAAAAAAAAATGTACTATTTTTCTTCACTATCTGAGTATTTTTATATGAAATTATGCCAATTAGTGTAACCTAATGATCTTTCTATCATATGATAAAAAATCTTAGGAAAAAAATTAGGTGAGAACATTGTTAAAATATTTATTTGCTTTTTCTTTAGAACAAGATTATTAGACACCCAAAGTCCAAAGAAATTAACATAAAACTCCATAATATTTCAAAAAAGACACATAATACCTATTAATTAACAAATTTTATTTATTTTAATAGTTAATGATTAATATTGATCATTTATATAAGAATAACATGTGAGCGTGCTTAGTAAATATATTAAATTAAATTTTTCCATCCAAAATAATTAAGATTAGAGGTCTGCATATATTTTTAGAAATATTAATAGGTTTTATGTCAATTTCCCTAAACATTAGGGGTTCAATTATTATTATAATTTTTTTAAACTGATAATCTAATAAAATTTAGTGGCTGCCCAACTTGCAAAGTTTGTGATATAAGTGGCTATAATTAGATAATGGACATAATGGGGCCATGGAATATGAATCAAGAAAATATGGGGCATGGTGCATGAACCCCATATGCTTTAGTTGAACATTTTTTTCTTGGATCGTTGCTCGATTGGGACCATTCTATTCTTACAATTCCAAAAGATGAAGAAAAATGATAAAATTGCTACAGATATTGATTGAAACGTGCCAAATTAAATCTTAAGATTCTTACATTATAACTTACTTTATGTTGAAGATGAAAGAGTTGTGTAATAAGCTATTCATTATATATACAACTTGGTGTTGAGTTAGGCATTTTAAGGTAGATGCTTGAAATTTCGCTGAAAAATAATTTATTTTGATCATTTGCTTCCTCCCTCGTGCCTTTTAAATTTGAGAGAGTAAATGCATGCACACATTGAATAATTTGATATGATTTTTTTTTTTTTTTTTTGGAACCGTTGGAATCCCGCCACCAAATCACCCTATCCAGGTTTAACCGGAACAAGTAAAACCACCGGCTGTCCCAGACTTTACAGGAAACACACTCTCTGTATTCGAACCAAGGACCTGAAAGTCAAGTCCTGAGCCCTACACCACCAAGTCACGCCCCTTGAGAACATAATTTGATATGATATGTAGCCTAATTTGCATTAAAATTATGACTTTAGTGGTATCCCTTGACAATTAATTATTTGAACATAGAAAAATTCTATAATGTAGTTGTGGTACCAGATCAATCATGAAATAACTCAATAATATCTTATCATACGTGTTAAATATTAAAAAATTATTAAATAAATGATAGTTATATATTATATTTTTATTTAAAAACCCAAAAACACCAGTATATTTATCATTCAATGTGAAAGAAAATTTCACATTTAGCCTCCTAATGTTAATTTGAAGAAAATTGATCCTCCTACCCACAAAACCCCTCCCCTGTTTCCCTGTCAATTTTTGAAATTACTCCAATGCCAAAAATTCTCCCTCAATATATAGCTGCATTTCTTTGGCATTGAATTAGCATTCATGTAAACTAACTAAATGAGAATAAAATATGTTGCATTTGTTTTTGGGGAGAGGAATTTGGGAAAATGGCACCTAAAAATAAAAAAATTAAATTAAATAAAATTAAACTAATTTCAATTAAAATAATATCCACGTGGACTAATGAAAATTCACAGTTTAGTATAAATTGAACTCTTGAAACAATCTAATCCTATATATATATATATATATATATATATTATATATATATATATATATAATATATATATATATAGATATATATATATATATATATATATATATATATATTATTTAAAAATAATATATACACTTATTTCATTTTATTAATTTTTTTTGTTAATTTAAAATTTTTTGCTATATATATATATTATTTTTAATTTTTTTAAAAATATTACAAATTTCGTATTTATTCATTTAATTTTTGTGATTCATTTTAATTTTTATAATACATAAGTAGTGTTAAATAAATTAAAAAAGAATCAAAAAAATTTAATGAATAAATGAACACAAAATAAATAACAATAAATATGAAATTTATAATATTTATTAACAAATAAAAAGAATATATATTTATATAATAAAGGAGAATGGTGTTGGAGGAAAGAGAGTGTATCCAACGGGTTTCTTTATGTGACTTAATTGACGGCCCAGATCATTTCATTGGTAATTGGAGGAAAGAGAGTTAATTTATTGATGGAAATTGTCAAAAAATTTCAAATTTTCAAATTAAAAAATAGAAAGTTAAAATAAAATCATTTAATTACGAAATAAAATCATTTAATTCTGTAACACCGTGCCGTATGCACGGGCAAATACTGTAATACCGTGCCGTAGGCACGGACATCATTTAATTTTGTAACACCGAGCAAATACTGTAACACCGTGCCGTAGGCACTGGCCAAATACTGTAACACTGTGCCGTAGGCACGAGCAAAATATTGTAACACCGTGCCGTAGGCACGGGCAAAAACTAGTATATATATATATAGAGTAAAAAAATATCAATTTAATAAAATAAAATAATTATAAAATAATTTAGCTATTTTCGGTCATTTAAGTATTTTCAAGTCAAACCAAATAAATATAAACCAAATACAGCATATTTTGGGGATGGAATTTTTGAGAAAATGAAGGGTAATTCGGTAATTTACAGAGAGAGAAAAGAGCGTGTGTCAGTTTGGGGAGGGGTGGCAATAGACGCATGACATATAAAAAATTTAAAACTTATTTTTTTTAATTCTAACTTTTAATTTAAATACTAAATATCTCTCAAAATATAAAGTGTTCAATAAAAAAAATCACATATTATTGATCTAAAAATCACAAGTTTTAAAACAAATATTATTGTCGATATGTTTCGATGAAAAATGATAAAAATAATACTTACATTTTAAGAGATTAGTGATTTCAGACCAGTTATTTATAAACGCCCATGTGTCCTCCATTAGGACTCCAGATCAAAAATCATAAATTCTGCATATACTTAAATATACATGTCTACAACTATCGTGAAGGAACATCTCTCAAACTCGGACATCATGATGAGACTTGCTACTTGCCTCAAGGATGGTTCAAGGTTCATCGTGAAGATAATTTATCTCCCCAACCACTCTGAACAACCAAACCAGGATCCCTTCGAATGTAGACTCGGACGTGGGTGCAGAGGGTCCTCAGTCCTTTTCAAGCTCCGATGAATAACTTTAAAACTTTTAAAGATATCGAATAAATTATTCAATATCCAATATAAATAATTCATTCATATTTCACCTAAACATATTTATTCGATATCAAATAAAGACATAAATAAGTTAGAAACGCTACGAAACTTTTACGAAAATGTTTCTCCACAAAATGGAATAAAACGTATTTTTATCCGAACCGACCAACCAACACACATGGGGGCTGCTAAGGTCAGCTCCAATAGTGCTTGGGAAGTTCATAGGATGCCCAAACAGTGATCAATTCACTATTTGGACAGCGGACACCCGGTAAGCCCAAAACTCACCCGGTAACGCCGTTTTTCACCATTTTCGCATATTTCAACTCCGAAATAATTTCCGGCAATTGTTCTTATGCCCAAAACACATCCAATACATTTATAAAATATATGTTTCATCACCAAAATCACATAAATTTCAGATCTGATTTGGTAACCAAAAATATCATTTTTCATGCTTTAAATCCAAATTTATCAACATTAATCATATTAATACTTACACCAACCAAAGTCACCACAAATGAAGAACTCAAGAATAATTCTATGAGTTACAAGAGTGGTCATAACACTCTAGAATGGCAACAAGTCATCAAATGACAAAATTGAACTAATATTACACTAATATCATTCAATCTAACTTCACACATGCATCTAGCCTCCAAATCTATCCTCCAAAGCAAAAAGCCCCAAAATATAAGAAAGGAAGAAACCATAGAACTTGTCTAGATGCTCAAGAACAAGAAACAATCTTTCTAAGTTTAAGAGTTATGAAGATTACCTCTAAATCTCCTAATTTCCTTAAACTTTTTCTTGATTTCTTCACTTTCTCTTCAAGCTTCTTCAAGAAAATTTTGGGAGCTTTCATGGAGATGAGTTTCAGACATGGAGGTTGTTAAAAGAGAAAATAAAATTTTCTAACTTTAAATATAGGCCAAAACCGACTTTGGGGGGGGGGGGGGGGGGGGGGATAAGGGTCTTTTGGTATTTTTGTCTAATATATACATATCACTAAATCATATTTAGTTTCAATCTAATCGTAATTAGATCGAATATGTAAATAAAAGCAAGAAGTACTACCATAAATAAGTAATATTATGGAAAAAATTGTTTGTATTCATGAATCAGACATAAATACGATCCGGATTGGCACTCCGAGCACCAACCCTAACAATTTTTCCCACTTGCTCTAGTGCCAATCCACGGTATCATATACATCTAAATATGTATTACATACACATGGTCCTCAAGAGCTGACCTAGCACTCAAGAGGTAGGCAACAACAAGTAAGCCCGCTATAACATATTGAGTTTGTCCAACAAACCCAATCGTTTTCCTTAGCCAGCATCATTCATATATTGTATAACCTAAGTCATACATCAATATGACTCAGATGCGACATCAATATTGTGCTACAGCTACTGAGTTGTTTATGTATTTAGGGATCAAATCCAAATACTATGCAGACAACCGCAAACACTACACTAATATCAAAACTTGTAATCTATAAGGTCACTATGCAACTTCATAAGTCAATACTTCATAAGTAACAACTAATTCCATTAATACAGTAGAATCAACCGTGACACTCCCACTGCATCTTTTCTGACTCTATATGACATAGACTATCGAATGTCATAATTAGACTCAAAACTAATCTGACCCTAATGGTTGCTGACTTTATCCTCAATGAATAAGAAACTAGTTCTTAATATCTCAAAGATAACAAAGAACATGTTTTAAGACACATCCTATGGTCTACAACATATCAAAATAGTTCGTAACAATTACCATTAAATTGATATCTTTAATCGCACATAATATATATTCATTATGTCATCATCCTATAATGCATAAGATTGAGTGTGCATTCTAATAAATATCTATTTCAACAAATAAATCATCATTTACGAAAGATAAATACTATATACAAGAGACACACTAACTGTCAAACAGTTATGCTAACTGTCTCATTGATAGTCTTGCGTGTCCTTTATTAGATCACATCTAATGCACGACTAATGGAAGTATCTAACAAGTCTATTGTTTTATATCATATATAAAATTTATATCGAATATAACAAAGACTACTCCCATTGCTTTCATGGAGAAAAGAAGACTTAGGTAGGTCAGCTAATTATGTAATTCCATTTTTAATTTATCACTCTCACATTTGACTTCACTAAGTCAAGTCTTTTCTACAATGGTCAACATCTGATGTTACACATCAAGTAATAAAATAATTTTATTACTCGGGATCGTAGAAAAGATATTCTATCAAATAGAATACAATATTCTATTAAATAGAATAAATGATAAACTTTTACTTATACCTTCGAGGTGCAAGTACTTTTCAATTATATAACCATTATACAAAAGAAAGATTCAAATCTCAAACTTTTGAAGATTCGAGTTTTCTACTTGTACATATCATATACATAACTGTAGAAACTAATGGAAATTAATTAAAAAGATGAATTAGTGTTACTGGAGCATATCCCCAATAATATTGAAATTAATTCGGTAACACTCAATATCAAACGAATCAAATCATATAAGATTCGAATTCTCCCACTACCAATTCCATCACGATGGAATCGTAGAAGAATCATATTGGGTAAGAATCATATTCATTAAATAATCTTAGAACTAATTGTCATAAATTCATAAGTTTGATCGCATCAAACATCTTTGAACAATTCAAAGATTCATGATGAATTTTTAAGATATAGTTTTCAAAACTTCAAATCGAATATCTTTGAACCATTTAAAATATTATATCTGTGTTTCATCAGAAACATATTGAAAGTTCTCGAACCATTCAAGACATTCAATATGTGTTCTTTTAGAAACACGTAACTAAGTCATGACAATTCATTAACTAAGTTACGAAGTAAAGAAAACTATCCAAGGCAATTTATAATTCATTAAACTACATACATCCAATGTATCAGTTTAATAAATTTGTGGTCCAATGACGATCATTGGTTAAATGAGATATAATTACATTCCCGAATACAATATTCATTAAATGGATAATGATATGTGGTGTGATCTCGTATCAGACCATCATTTACCATACAGAATAAGCATATAATGCTTAAGTGATAAAATCTCATAAAGCACTATTCTAAGTTATTAACTCAATTGAATATTTTCTTAATGTTTATCTTTATATCAATGACACTACTAGTCGTATTAAAATATATAACAACTGTTTATAAAGAACAAGTAACTATCTAATAGTCACAAGTTCTGATATCAAATATCAAAACTATCATTAAACACTATTTTAAATAACTAGATGAGAGATCTGGTATCCAATACCTATAGTTTTCGTATTGTGAGAATCAATATTCTCTATATATAACTACACACATCTCATTTCTTTAGCTTTATAATTTACCTTCAACTATTCAAAACAATTGTAAATAATTGATTATCAAAATGTATCATACATATGACCTCTAAGGTCACTAAAGCCAAGAAATGTTATTATTAGATAAACAAATACATAATGAGGTTTTCTTAATGCTAGTCAAGAATCTCGAGACATGAACTAACTCACATCAATTCTTACTGCAAAAGAAACTATTATCTCTAAACTATTATATCCTAAATGAACATCTATTTAGATTACCCAATATGTGACTTAGTAACTAAGTCACTAACCATCTTGATTTTTCAAGAAAATCGGAACAGTATTTCCCGATGATTTTGAGTTATCTAATAATATCCAAGCCTACTCTTAATCTAGAACATATTCTAGAAATCTGCAACCATAAGGAAAGTCAGAAAACATATATATAAATATGCATGCAGTGGATTAGAAGTTTAATTCTATATACACAATAGAATAAAAGAAACATAAGCGTCAATTTCCATAATATTACACATTGCCTTAGTTATGGATTTTTAACCCAGTAGTGCCTCCCACTACTTTACATAATACCATAATCCCCAACGAAAACAGAAATTCAATAATTAAATTGAATTGCATAGTGAGAAGTGGAACCTATGAATATATTTTGACTCACAGCTTTGTCACGTTCTCACCTACGTATATTCACAGGTAGACAACTCATTGTCAATCACACTCACTGTGACACCTGATTTTAGTCATGATCATTTCTCGTTATGACATCTTTGGCACGTTCACAAGGAGGCGTATCAAGGCTTCACTTGTCAGTGACAAACTCAAGCTACCAATGTAGTCCTGACAGCTTTGGCACATTTAAGATTTCTAGTTTCACTTTAATTTGTCTCATATCATATAAGTTCTATCGGCGAAAATGAACTACCATCAGACATAACTGCACATCTTTGGCATGATACAGTTACAACATCAGGAAATCATTTGCATCTGTACTGACAAGGCATACCAAAAAATAAATATTCCTAATACTAGTTACTTTAATGCCTTATTTAAGCGGGGATATTCCTAAAGAGGGTTTTTCTCTACATCAAATGCAAAATTTAATCTAGATCATTTTCTGAACATTTTAATTCTACCTGGGAAAACATAATTTAACTTAACCATTAAATATGCGTTAAGTTTTTCGTTAACGTAGAACCGAAAAGTTAAGAAACATCTAAATTACATGCATGCACAAATATCAAAATTGGATTATATATCATATATCAAGCGTGGAAAATGTAATGGATGAAGGATTAGACCTGCTTTGATACCATTTTTGTTGGGGAATTAGCGCGGGAGCAGCGGAAGCGCGCGGTTCGGGCGAAATCGTAACTTTAAAACTTTTAAAGATACCGAATAAATTATTCAATATCCAATATGAATAATTCATTCATATTTCACCTAAACATATTTATTCTATATCAAATAACGACATAAATAAGTTAGAAACACTACGAAACTTTTACGAAAATATTTTTCCGTAAAATGGCATAAAAATGCGTTTTTGTTTGAACTGAACAACCAACACACATGGGGGCTGCCCAGGTCAGCTCCAATAGTGCTTGGGCAGTTCATGGGATGCAAAAACAGTGACCAATTCACTGTTTGGACAGCTGACACCCGGTAAGCCCAAAACTCACCTGGTAAAGCCGTTTTTTCACCGTTTTCGCATATTTCAACTCCGAAATAATTTTCGACAATTGTTCATATGCCCAAAACACATCCAATACATTTATAAAACATAATTTTCATCACCAAAATCACAGAAATTCCAGATCTAATTTGGTAACCAAAAATATCATTTTTCATGCTTTAAATCCAAATTTCTCAACATTAATCATATTAATACTTACACCAACCAAAGTCACCACAAATGAAGAACTAAAGAAAAATTCTATGAGTTAAAAGAGTGGTCATAACACTCTAGAATGACAACAAGTCATCAAATGACAAAATTGAACTAATATTATAGTAATATCATTCAATTTAACTTCACACATGCATCTAGCCTCCAAATCCATCCTCCAAATCAAAAAGCCCCAAAATATAAAAAATGAAGAAACCCTAGAAATTCTCTAGATGCTCAAGAACAAGAAACAAACTTTCTAAGTTTAAGAGTTATGGATATTACCTCCAAATCTCCTAATTTCCTTAAACTTTTTCTTGATTTCTTCACTTTCTCTTCAAGCTTCTTCAAGAAAATTTTGGGAGCTTTCATGGAGATGGGTTTCAGCCATGGAGGTTGTTAAGAGAGAAAATAAAATTTTCTAACTTTAAATATAGGCCAAAACCGACTTTGGGGGGGGGGGGAATAAGGGTATTTTGGTCATTTGGTCAATTAATCTAATTAAATAATATAATAAGCTTTAAGTTAACAAATCCAATTTGTAAACTGTAAGCTTAAAAGAATCATGCCACATGTAACCAATAATAATCAAACATATTGCATAATAATTATGTAATATTGATATAATTTAATTATCTACATATTTAACATTTAAATACCTAAATAATTAATTAATGCGATTATTATTATATATGTATTTTTATTTACATTAAATAACAAATATATATATTAATGGCATGTGTCAAAATCTCATTTGACAATTAATTATTATGTACCAAATCAAATCTTGTATAAAATACAAATACACATTAATTATTAATTGACCGAAATGCCCCTAATGCATGTATTTTCGTTTAACCGTTTAAACGATTCGAATTAACTCATTTAATTCGGTGAAGTATTATGAATAATATTTATTATTCATAAAGCGTTGCCCAAGTGCTCAACGAGTACACTTCATATTGTGAGACTCTCTAAGTTTAGGTTTATCCGTCACGGAATCCAATTTCGTGTCCATAATTCACCCACTCATGAATTATGACGACCACAGATAATCTCGCTAAACTATGCAAGTCGAGGTCATTGCATACGTATAATCTCTTTGTCACAAGCTATCAATATTATACCGGGGATATAGATAAAAATGTCAAATCCCTAAGGTATAATATAGTCGAATTTTAAATTTACGATCTCTAAATAAGACTCAGAAATCTCTTCCGAAGTATACCACGGCTATGGATTTACTATATCGCAAATATGACATGATACCTTTGTTGGGGTTTTAGCGCGGGCGTATGTGGAAGCGCACGGTTCGGGTGAAATCGTAACTTTAAAACTTTTAAAGTTACCAAATAAATTATTCAATAGCCAATATGAATACTTCATTCATATTTCACCTAAATATATTCATTCGATATCAAATAACAACATAAATAGGTTAGAAACATCGCGAAACTTTTACAAAAATATTTTTCCGCAAGATGACATAAAACGTGTTTTTGTTCGAACCGACCAACCAATACACATGAGGGCTACCCAGGTAAGGAAGAAACCCTAGAACTATTCTAGATGCTCAAAAAACAAGAAACAAACTTTCCAAGCTTAAGAATATTAAAGATTACCTCAAAATCTCCTAATTTCCCTAAGCTTTCTTATTGATTTCATCATTTTCTCTCAAGTTTCTTCAAGAGATATTTTGGGAGCTTTTCCATGGAGGAGGTTTCGACCAAGGCTTCTAATGAAAGGGAAAAATAAAATTTTTCACTTTATATACTAGGGTAAAAATGAACTTGGGGGCAAAATGGTCATTTTAATTTATTTAATCACATTTAAAGAATTCACATTCAATTTGAATTCTTCAAGCTTAAAAAATCATGCCATTTGTTACCAATAATATCTCACCACTTATCATACTAATTATGACTTATGGATAAGATATTTAATTTCTAATTATTTAATTATTTAACAATTAAATAACTAAATAATTAATTAATATAAATATCTATATATGTATTTTTATTTACATTAAATAACAAAATACATATATTAGTGACATGTGTCAAAATCTCATTTGACAATTAATTAGTATGTATCAAATCAAATTTTGTATCAAATACAAATACATATTAAGTATTAATTGACCGAAATGCCCCTAATGTATGTATTTTCGTTTAACCGATTAAACGATTCGAATTAACTCATTTAATCTGATGAAGTATTATGAATAATCTATATTATTCATAACGCGTTGCCCAAGTGCTCAATGAGTACACTTCATATTGTGGGACTCTCTAAGTTTAGGTTTATCCGTCACGAAATCCAATTTCGTGTCCATAATTCACCCACTCATGAATTATGACGACCACATATAATCTCGCTAAATTATGCAAGTCGAGGTCATTGCATACGTATAATCCATCCGTCAAAAGCTATCAATATTATATCGGGGATATGGATAAGAACGTCAAATCTCTAAGGTATAATATAGTCGACTTTTAAATTTACGATCTCTAAATAACACTCGGAACTCTCTTTCGAAGTATACCACAACCATGGATTTACTAGATCGCAAATACGTACAAGATACCTATGTCTTGTACACAAGACTAACAGATTCTATCTGATACTCACAGGATATCATGAGCATCAGTCCACACCCAACGAACAGGCGGATGTCTGATCTAAATAGATCGGTGATGTGACTGCCATCAAAGTGTGGAGGATATCTCATATATCCACAGTGGTATCTCAAGTCGAATGACCACTATGCTACTCGACTCGAGAAGATTCCTATTGATGTTCGTGTACCATCTATTAGGAATTCTTCGGTGAGTCGTTCAGTGTTTATCAAATAAACACCTACACATCTATACGAGTCTCCAAAGACTCATGGTTCATTGGTATAAACCATTGGACTAAGTCTCGATATACGACATGTACTGGTCTCAGCGGATTTTACTAACCGACATGTGTCAGTAAATCTTGACCAATAACTTTATTTGATAATATACTTCTAGCAGTGACACTTCCCAATGTCAATTACAAACTACTTTGTAACTGTGCACTACAAAATATATTATCGGGTCTTTGTCTAATATATACATATCACAACCATATTTAGCTTCAATCTAATCGTAACTAGATCGAATATGTATATAAAATCAAGAAATACTACCAGAAATAAGTAATATTATGGAAAAATGAATTATTCGTATTCATGAATCGGACATAAATACGATCCGGATTGGCGCTCCGAGCATCAACCCTAATAATTTCTCTCACTTGCTCTAGTGCCAATCCACAGTATCATATACAAATCTAAATATGTATTACATACGCATGGTCCTCAAGAGCTGACTTAACACTCAAGAGGTAGACAATAACAAGTAGGTCCGCTATAACATATTGAGTCTGTCCAACAAACCCAATCTTTTCTCTTAGTCAGCATCATTCATATTTTGTATAACCTAAGTTATACATCAATATGACTCAGATGCGACATCAATATTATGCTACAACTACTGAGTTGTTTATGTATTTAGAGATCAAATCCAAATATTATGAGACAACCGCAAGCACGACCTTAATATCAAAACTTCTAATCTTTAAGGTCACTTTGTAACTTCATAATTCAATACTTCATAAGTTACAACTAATTCCACTAGTACAGTAGAATCAACCGTGACACTCTCACTGCATCTTTTCTGACTTTATATGACATAGACCATCTAATGTCATAATTGAACTCAAAACTAATTTTACCCTAGTAGTTGTGGATTATATTCTCTATGAATAAGAAACTAGTTCTTAATATCTTTAAGATAACAAAGAACATATTTCAAGACCCATCATATGGTCAACAAGGTATCAAAATAGCTCGTAACAATTACGATTAAATTGATATCTTTAATCGTACATAATATAGTATACATTATGCCATCATCCTATAATGCATAAGATTGACTAGACATTCTAATCAATATCTCTTTCGACAAATGAATCATCATTTATAAAATATAAATACTATATACAAGAGACACACTAACTGTTAAACAGTTATACTAACTGTCACACAAATAATCTTACTATGTCATTTATTAGATCATATCTAATGCACAGCTAATGAGAGTATCTCACAAGTCTCTTAGTTTTATATAATATATGAAACTTTATATCAAATATAATAAAGACTACGCTCACTGCTTTCACGGAGAAAAGAAGACTTAGGTAAATCTTTTACCTCACAAACATCTCATTATTACATTAATAATGATAATGTCGTTATGATATATAACACTAGAAAGAAATTTATACACTCTCACTGACCCTACTATCAAATATGTATTATCTATGCTTTGATAAAGTCAGACAATCTGACTGTAATCAAAATTAGAGAACACAAATTTCCGGAAAGCTCACATGAGTCTACAATAGGCTCTATAAGCTTGTATATCAAACTGTGATCTTAGCAGAATACAAACTCCAGGGCCATTCTAGAATGAACTCTTCAAACAAAGAAATCACAATGGATCTCTTCTTCGAAGAAACCAATTACGGAACGCCACTTTGTATTCATAGCTAAAATACATAGTTTAATATCAACATTAACCAACAGATCTTTAATTGTTCAATTAGTGCGACTAGAGACAAGTTTTCTCAGAATCTAAATAGATTACTGAGTATAACTTTTCTCACTGTCATACTATAAAGGTCAAACATTTAATTAGCTCACTTTGCTTTTGTTGTGCAAACAATTTGCACATTTTATGAACAATTCATAACGAAAGCTTAATCAAGTTCAAAACTTGATCGTAGTAAGCTATAAACAATCTTAGATCTATAGTTTAATGCTAACTTCCGAAATCGATATCAAATATCGCTCCCATTATAAGTTATAGGATAATTTTCTTCAAAAAGAAAACAATAGAACCATTAAATATCAAATATTTTGCAAATGATTCTGACATCCTATTGGACTTATATGGAAGCTGTCTAAGGGTCTTTTCATCTTATTAATTACGTAGTTCCATTTATAATTTATCACTCTCACATTTGACTTCAATAAGTCAAGTCTTTTCTATAATCGTTAACATCTAATGTTACACACCAAGTAATAAAATAATTTTATTACTCGAGATCGTAGAAAAGATATTCTATCAAACAGAGTACAATATTCTATTAAATAGAACAAATGATAAACTTATACTTGTACCTCTGAGGCGCAAGTACTTTTCAATTATATAACCATTATACAAAAGAAATATTCAAATCTCAAACTTTTCAAGATTCAGATTTTCTACTTATACATATCATATATGTAACTGTAGAAACTAATGGAACCTTAATTAAAATGATGAATTAGTGTTACTGGAGCATATCTCCAAGAGTATTGAAACTAATTCGGTAACACTTAATATCAAATGAATCAAATCATATAAGATTCGATTTATCCCACTGACTAATTCCATCACGATGGAATCGTAGAAGAATAATATTGAGTAAGAATCATATTCATTAAATAACCTTAGAACTAATTGCCATTAATTCATATGTTTGATCATATCAAACATCTTTGAACAATTCAAAGACTCATGATGAATTTTAAAGTTTTCAAAACTTCAAATCGAATATCTTTGAACCATTCAAAATATTCTATCAACGTTTCATCAGAAACATATTGAAAGTTCTCGAACCATCCAAGACATTCAATATGTATTCTTTTAGATATACGTAACTAAGTCATGACAATTCATTAACTAAGTTACGAAGTAAAGAAAACTATCCAAGGCAATTTATAATTCATTAAACTACATACATCCAATGTATTAGTTTAATATTCTGTGGTCCAATGACGATCATTGGTTAAATGAGATTTAATCACTTTCCAAATACAATATTCATTGTATGGATAAGGATATATGGTATGATCTCGTATCAGACCATCCTTTACCATAAAGAATAAGAATCTAATTTTTAAGTGATAAAATCTCATAAAGCATTGTTCTAAGTTATTTAGTTAACCGAATATTTTTCTTCATGTTTATCTCTATATCAATGACACTACTAGTTGTATTAAAATATGTAATAATTGTTTATAAAGAACAAGTAACTATCCAATAGTCGCAAGTTCTGATATCAAATATCAAAACAATCATTAAACAATATTTTAAATAACTAGACAGTAGATCTGATATCCAATACCTATAGTTGTCGTATTGTGAGAATCAATATTTTCTATACACAACTATACACATCTCCTTTCTTTAGCTTTATAATTTGCCTTCAACTATTCACAACAATTGTAAATAATTGATTAGCAAATTGTGCCTGACACACTACCTCTAAAGGTCCCTAAAGCCAAGAAACGTCATTATTAGATAAACAAATACCTAATGGGGTTTTTTAATGCCAGTCAAGAATTTCGAGACATGAACTAATTCAGGTCAATTCTTACTGCAAAAGAAACTATTCTCTCTAGACTATTATATCCCAATACAAATATCTATTTAGATTACCTAATGTGACTTAGTAACTAAGTCACTAACCATCTTGATTTTCCAAGAAAATCGGAACAACAGTTCCTGATGATTTTGTCTAATCTAACAATATCCAAGCCTACTCTAATCTAGAACCTATTCTAGAAATCTACAACCATAAGTAAAGTCAGAAAACATATATATATATATATAATATACTTGCAGTGGATTAAAAGTCTATTACTATCAACATAATAGAATAAGGAAAACATTAGCGGCCTTTTTCACAATATTAGACATTGCCTTGGTTATGGATTTTTAACCCACTAGTGACTCCCACTACTTTACATAATACCGTAATCTCTAACAGAAAATGGGAATCCAATAATTAAATTGAATTCCATAGTGAGAAGTGGACCCCATAAATATATTTCGACTCACAGTTTTGGCACGTTCTCGCCTACGTATATCCAGTGGTAGACAATTTATTGTCAATCACACTCACTGTGACTCCTAATTTTGGTCCTGATCGTTTCTCGCTATGACAGCTTTGGCACATTCACAAGGAGGCGTATCAAGGCTTCACTTGTCAGCGACAAACTCAAGCTACCGATGTAGTCCTGACAGCTTTGGCACGTTCAGGATTTCCACTTTCACTTGAATTTGTCTCTTATCATATAAGTTCTACCGGCGCAACTAAACTACCATCAACCATAACTGCACAACTTTGGCACGATAAAGCTACAGCATCAGGAAATCATTTGCATCCGTACTGACAAGGCGGACCAAGAAACAAGTATTTCTAATACTAGTTACTTTAATGCCTTATTTAAGCGGGGATATTCCTAAAGAGAGTTTTATTCTACATCAAATGCAGATTTTAATCTAGATCAATTTCTCAA
Source organism: Zanthoxylum bungeanum (assembly GCA_019454045.1). Lineage (NCBI taxonomy): Eukaryota > Viridiplantae > Streptophyta > Magnoliopsida > Sapindales > Rutaceae > Zanthoxylum > Zanthoxylum bungeanum. The sequence continues at coordinate 57,625 of SKCR01036247.1, forward strand.
CAGTTTAATTCTATCTGGGAAAACATAACTTAACTTAACCATTAAATCTTCGTTATGTTCTCCGTTAGCGTAGAATCAAAAATTAATAAACATCTAAATTACATGCATGTGCAAATATCAAAATTGGATTATATATCATATATCAAGCATGAAAAATATAATGGATGAAGGATCAGACCTGCTCTGATACCATTTTTGTTGGGGTTTTAGCGCGGGCGCTGCGAAAGCGCGCGGTTCGGGCGAAATCGTAACTTTAAAACTTTTAAAGTTACCAAATAAATTATTCAATATCCGATATGAATAATTTATTCATATTTCACCTAAATATATTTATTCGATATCAAATAACGACATAAATAGGTTAGAAATATCGTGAAACTTTTACGAAAATGTTTTTCCGTAAAATGGCATAAAACACATTTTTGTCCGAACCGACCAACCAATACACATGAGGGCTACTCATGTCAGCCCCAATAGTACTTGGGCAGTTCATAGGCTGCCCGAACAGTGACCAATTCACTGTTTGGACAACGGACACCCGGTAAGCCCGAAACTCACTCGGTAACACTATTTTTCACCATTTTCGCATATTTCAACTTCGAACAATTTCCGGAAATTGTTCCAATGTCAAAACACATCCAATAAATTTATACAAAATACTTTTCATCACCAAAATTACAGAAAATCCAGATCTGATTTGGTAACTAAAAATATCATTTTTCATGCTTTAAATCTAATTTTCTCAACATTATTCATATTAATACTTACACCAACAAAAGTCACCACAAATGAAGAACCCAAGAACAATTCTAGGAGTTACAAGAGTGGTCATAACACTCTAGAATGGCAATAATTCATCAAATGACAAAATTGAACTAATATTACAATAATATTATTCAATCTAACTTCACACATGCATCTAGCCTCCAAATCCATCCTCCAAATCAAAAAGCCCCAAAATCTAAGTAAGGAAGAAACCCTAGAACTATTCTAGATACTCAAGAACAAGAAACAAACTTTCTAAGCTTAAGAATATTAAAGATTACCTCAAAATCTCCAAATTTCCTTAAGCTTTCTTATTGATTTCATCATTTTCTCTCAAGTTTCTTCAAGAAATATTTTGGGAGCTTTTCCATGTAGGAGGTTTCGACCAAGGCTTCTAATGAAAGAGAAAAATAAAATTTTCACTTTATATACTAGGGTAAAAATGAACTTGGGGGCAAAATGGTCATTTTAATTTATTTAATCACATTTAAAGAATTCGAATTCAATTTGAATTCTTCAAGCTTAAAAAATCATGCCATTTATTACCAATAATATCTCACCGCTTATCATATTAATTATGACTTATGGATATGATATTTAATTTCTAATTATTTAATTATTTAACGATTAAATAACTAAATAATTAATTAATATAAATATCTATATATGTATTTTTATTTACATTAAATAACAAAATATATATATTAATGACATGTGTCAAAATCTCATTTGACAAATAATTAATATGTATCAAATCAAATTTTGTATCAAATATAAATACATATTAATTATTAATTGACTGAAATGCCCCTAATGCATGTATTTTTGTTTAACCGACTGAATAATCTATATTATTCATAACGCGTTGCCCAAGTGCTCAACGAGTACACTTCATATTGTGAGACTCTCTAAGTTTAGGTTTATCCATCACGGAATCCAATTTCGTGTCCATAATTCACTCACTCATGAATTATGACGACCACAGATAATCTCTCTAAACTATGCAAGTCGAGGTCATTGCATACGTATAATCCCTCCGTCACATACTATCAATATTATACCGGGGATATAGATAAGAACGTCAAATCCCTAAGGTATAATATAGTCAACTTTTAAATTTACGATATCTAAATAACACTCGGAACTCGCTTTCGAAGTATACCACGCCCATGGATTTATTAGATCGCAAATACGTAAAAGATACCTATGCTCTGTACACATGACTGACGGATTCTATCTGATACTCACAGATATCATGAGCATCAGTCTACACCCAACGAACAGGCGGATGTCTGATCTAAATAGATTGGTGACGTGACAGCCATCAAAGTGTGGAGGACATCTCATATATCCACAGTGGTATCTCAAGTCAAATGACCAATATGCTACTCGACTCGAGAAGATACCTATTGATGTTGGTGTACCATGTATTAGGAAATCTTCGGTGAGTCGTTCAGTGTTTGTCAAATAAACACCTACACGTCTATACGAGTCTCCAAGGACTCATGGTTCATTGGGATAAACCATCGGACCAAGTCTCGATATACGATATGTACTGGTCTCAGCAGATTTTACTAACCGACATGTGTCAGTAAATCTTGACCAGAAACTTTATTTGATAATATACTTCTAGTAGTGACACTTCCCACTGTCAATTCCAAACTACTTTATAACTGCGCACTACAAAATATATTATCGGGTCTTTGTCTAATATATACATATCACTAAACCATATTTAGCTTCAATCTAATCATAACTAGATCGAATATGTATATAAAAGCAAGAAATACTACCAGAAATAAGTAATATTATGGAAAAAGAGAATTGTTCATATTATGAATCGGTCATAAATAGATCCGGATTGACGCTTTGAGCACCAACCCTAACAACCTATGCCTTGTACACAGGACTGGCGGATTCTATATGATACTCACATGATATCATAAGCATCAGTCCACACCCAACGAACATGCAGATGTCTGATCTAAATAGATCGATGACGTGACTACTATCAAAGTGTAGATGATATCTCATATATCCACAGTGGTATCTCAAGTCGGAGAACCACTATGCTACTCGACTCGAGAAAATTCTTATTGACGTTGGTGTACCATCTATTAGGAAATCTTCAGTGAGTCCTTCAGTGTTTATCAAATAAACACCTACACGTCTATACGAGTCTCCCAAGACTCATGGTTCATTGGGATAAATCATCGGACCGAGTCTCGATATATGACATGTACTGGTCGGCCTGCGATCTCATCTTCATTCCTCTGGTCGGCATGCCGAGGTGAATGATGTGTGGTCGAACTTCATGACTTCTTCAATCAGGTCTGGTCGGTAAGCATATACCATCTCTTGTCGGCATGCCGAGGTGAATGATGCTTGATCGAACTTCCTGACTTCTTCAATCAGGTATGGTCGGTAAGCATGAATCTAACACATCTCCCATAGGTCGGGTCGGTGTACCAATTTGCTTCATCATCAGTAGGTTCTGCCCTCGGGTGAACTCATTTGTATAGTAGGGTCAGACCCCTCTGTCTAACTTCAGCCTCTCTAGGTCCTTGGAGCTTCATCATTCTTTTTTAGCCATGTAAAAACTCATTCTACCCCTCCTCGGTTTTTGAATTTTCTCGAGGCAAAAAACCATCATCAACATTATGTTTAGAGTGATAGAATGAGATGCAAGAGAGTGGAATATAATTTATAATATTTAAAATTCTTTATTTGGATTGATGGAAGTGAATAAAAATGAGTATAATAAAAATAGACATTGAAAATGAAACATACAAATTTGAGGGTTAGAGATGAAACGTAACATTACCTGTGAAAATAAATTTATTCATTAAAAAATAATATTAAAATATTTGATTTTTTTACTTTTAAAATCTAAAAGTTTCAATTGTTTTTAAAACCTATTTAGTTACATTTCATTCCATTATTTTTTTATTTATCAAATAATATTTTGAAACATTATATTAAAAACCAAGTAATGATAGTTATACACAAATTAGCATAAACACAATATAAGGCAAACAAAACTTAACTAAAAGATAAATAATTTTACTTGTCTTTTAGTGTTGTTGTGCTATTTTTATGTATGTATGATTTTTATTATAAACATAGTTTCTCTCCATTCTAATATATTCTATTCCATTTTATTAAATTAAATTTTATTATAAATCATTTATTTCATCAATCCAAAAAGAACTTTAATTGCTCATTGCATCTTGCAAAGCACCTCTCCCAATAGGGTGACTTGGTGGCAAATGATATAAGAAGCATTTTTTTTATAAGAATTTGGGACAACCGAAGATTTTACCTACTTCGTTTAATCTTGATCGGGTGGATTAACACAAGATTTCCGACGTTTAAAAAAAAAAAAAAAAATCTTGCAACGCACCTAAATCTGTAATAAAAATTAAGTAATTCCTCGCATCTTCGTATTTAATAATTTAACATAAATAGTCAGAATTTTCTAAGAGTCAAGGTCAAGAGTCAATTTGTAACAGAGTCAATGAAATAAATAAATGGCATTGCAAATTTTGTACATTTCAATTAGCTTTGTCCAACTTTACAAAGAACCAAATACATAGAATGAAAAAACAAGAAAAAGATTAAAATAATAATAAAACCCCACTACTACTACTAGCCACTAGTTATGATAATTGACACCCCTCAAAAAGAAATGAAAAAAAATAGACAAAGGAATCTAGTGATTGTAAGATGAATGATGATGCCTCTCATCACTCACCAACTAGGAATAGCATTTGCACAAGAGCTCATCAAAAGTTGTTCTAGATAATCAGCTCCCAAATCTTCAAACTCCACCACATTTTGTGATTGTGATTGTGACAGTGACCCTATTAATTGATGATCTTTCTTTTTAATTTTCTTATCAATCACCTTGGATGATGATGATGATGATGATGATGATGATTTTGATTTTGATTTCTTTCTCATTGAGTGTCTTCTCTTGAGTGCCACAACGGGCGAGCACCCATCTTCACATTTGTACTTCATTTCCTGAAGAGATTCTTTGACCATATCTATAGGAAAATTAAGGGTAGCTAACGAACCCCGCATTGAAAATGCCGCTTGATCATAAGCTAAAGCAGCTGCCTCAGCGTTGTCAAATGTTCCTAACCAAACCCTAACGCCGTTTCTTGTTGAATCCCTTATCTCCGCTGCGTATTTTCCCCATGGCCGCTTCCTCACCCCTCTGTACGACCTCTCTTTGCTCTTGTCTGACTCTGGACCCTCCGATTTTTCACTTGAAGTCACTTCATGATCACTTGCAGCTGCAACCCCAATATCGTTGTTGGAATTGGAGTCTGATGATGTTGATGATGATGATGATGATGATAATTCTTTATTAGTGTTCGTTTTTGCTTCAGACAAAACATCAAGAAGCAACATTTCTTCTGAGTCGTGGATGTTGAAAGGAAGTGAATCGTGACTGAAAAGAAGCTCGTCCCAGGATAAACATTCAAACGACGATGAATTGAATGAAGATTCCGGCGAGAATTGGAAAATTGGTGATTCCATTTCTTTCTTTGTTTTGTTTTGGTAAGGAGTGGCGACTGAGTTGCTCAAATATTTGGGTTACCCATTTCAGGTTTTATATATGCAAATGAAAAGATTAAAGAATTATTTAAACAGTGTGTAAAATAATTTAAGTATAGGGGTGTGAATAGTGAAACTGAAAGGATCAGTTATCGGTCAAGGAGGATGTTTCAAAATATTGGCAAATAATTTTATATATATTTATTTGGATGTTGTTTTCACTTTCCATTTTAGGCACGTGATAGAATGACGTACGGCGGCGGATGGGCCCCAATAGTGCATCATCCTTACCTAATTTTCTTACGTCAGATTTTGCCTTGTCAGCTTATTTTTATTTGTTTTAAAATGTCCACTTGGCAAATCTGTGCCTCCATGTGTCACTCTTACCCTTTTGTGAGTTGTTGTCTATTTGATATCAAAATAGTAAAAGGATAATTTCATAGATTTGATTTAAAAAAAAAAAAAAAAAAAAAAAGATCCCAATAATTATAGAAATAAAACTTTTTACTCTCATTTTATCATGCTTTTATTGAAGAAAAATGATTTTCGTACAAATTGATGATAAAACGGTGACAAAGTGATATTTAAAATTACGTAATTTTGAGTGTTATGAAAATTTTTTAGAAAATAAAAATTAAAATGACGTAGTTCTATATATTATTTTGTTATTATTTTATCATCTTTATATACAAATATCATTATTTAATTATCAAAATGTAATGTGAGGTCGTGATAGTTGTCACTATTATAATTTTAGGTATGATTTTGCTTTATAGCTTTTACTAGTTGCTTTCCTTACCATTTTTTATAATATTTGTTAGAAGTTGATTCATATTCTGTAATAAATTCTCTTGTATGATTCATAATTAGTCTTTGACCTCAAAGGGGTGTATTTGATAATCGTTCAAAGTTTAGAGACTCGGTGGAAAAATTAGTTGGGGGTGATAGCTGATAATTGCCAAATTCTGTTTTTGTAACAGAATTTTACTTTGTAACTCTTTAAATACAGCAAAGAGTAGTGATAGATATTGTTTGCGCGATTTTTATGCGCGAAGAAGAAAGAGAAACGTGTAAGGTTCAAATCTCCTGAGACAAAGTCCTAGCAAGAGGTGTTTGATTAAGTGAATAAGCCTCCAAGGGAAGCACACAAATTACAGTCATAAAAGTTATAAAACTAAGAAATAAAAAATATGCTCGTTTGAGTCTTCATTTGATCGGGGTTTTCCTCTTTGTACGAGTGAGCTTTTATAGTGAAGCTTGTAAACTGCTTGGGCAGTTTCAGTATCTCTCTGCAGCTGCTGGATCGTGTCTTCAACCGTTGAGCTGTGCGTCTCAACTGCTTGATCGTGGAAGAAAAACTGCTTAACTGTTGTAATCGTGGGATCAACTACATCACGTGTTCTCGTTCTAATCGCTGCTTCAGTCATCCTGAATTCTTTGTCGCTCTAATCTAGTGATTACTCTGAGCGCTCTTCCATTCATCGCCCTTCTTACCTTCGTCTTTTACTCATTCGTTCTATGGCGATTTCGTTCTAGGGTGACATTTCTTCTTTTGTCAACAATTGTCCCCCAAATTCACCTTGATTGAATTAGAAATGAAATCGAGGTGAATTTCTTCATATCAGGGTGGTGGTCGTCGGCCTACAAGTCCTCGTACTACGACACCTATGTAGGGCGACTTCATAGTTTCCTCCTCATCCTCCGGCTCTCCCCCTCGATCGACTGTCTTAATTGAACATTGGCGCTTCTTCCTCTCATTCGGATGCGCTAATTGAGGGCTGTCGCTTTCATTTTGCTCAGGGAAGACCACCACGCCAATTGAGGACCGGCCCGATGGGTATCCCTTCTCGCCCTCGGTTACCCGACCGATCTTTCAGTACATGTAATCTGCGAAACCGGGGGGGCAGTATCGTCCCACAGAGGAACTCGGTCCGTCGTTGCCAACGGTCGTAACCCATCCACACCATTACATCACATTTCACAACTCAACCCGTGTGGATGGTCGTTGGCCAATCTTCTTACATCCCATTTCACAACTCATTAAAAGGAAGATTTTATTTCCGACAGCCCCTTTTCCACACATATCTTTTCTTTTTCGGGTTTTATTCTGCTTCTTCCGTTCCTCTTCCCCTTCATCCATTCTGCTTTTGAACTATTCACCAGCTTATTGTCTCCAAATGTTACTTTTGTTTGGTCATGGAAGGCCAAGCCAAGATGTTTTGAGTAGGGTTGGCCTATGGTCACTCAGTTGAAAGAGGTTACAGTTGCTATCTTTGGATTGTTTACAATCTGCTGCTTGGAGCATCCTCTTCGAACCCTTTTTTATATACCTCCAAAGTATGATACTGTTCTCATTTGCAATGCTTCCCATGTGCTACCTGACCGATTGACGGGTTCTCTACACTAAGCCTGACTTTCTCGAAAGTAACCTGCAGTCTGATGGTTTTGTCACATCAACTCTGCTTTTTTATTCTGCCACACGCAACAATAATGGTGACAGCCTGGATGATGCTTCAGGGGAATGACTCGTGTTAACACATGTAAATGAAAATCATAGAGTTTCAGTTTTCATCGGTCGTCGAATGTTGGGTAGATACATTGTTGAGCTCCCTAAAATTATTTCTCCCTGGCCTGAGTTGGTCTTGAAAAGGGTTTGGCCGATCTAGTAAAAAAATGATGCTGGGAGAGCGACAGAACTTGGTATCTAAAGGAGTTTCCTGACGAGTTTCAGCGATCTTCGGCCGGCCAATAATTGTGTAATAACGTAGGACGTTTCATCGTCCATGTGTCGTTCATTTAAGGGCGTTTTCATCATGTTTTCTTATATTTCTTAGCCTTGTTCTTATTGCGCAGTTATTACGTTTCTTGCACTCCCATAATGAGGGCACATGTCGGCCTATAAGTTTAGCCTATCACTTCTTTAATAAATGCGCGACCTTCCCCACCATGTTTCATCACAGCGTTCATTAATTAGCCGTTTTTCATGTCGTTTCGAATGTCCCCTCTCGTCATACGTCACACATGTTTCTTTTCAACGAATCGTACTCTAACACCTGTCTAGGGCAACCCTTGATCCATTTCATTTTCCCGCTGTTTCCATTCTTTCGGCGATTTGGGTCGCGACACCTGTCCAGACAGAGCCTTTCGCCAATGTATATAAGGACTTGGCCTATTCTGGTTTTCGCTTTACTTTCTACTTTCTTTGCAAATTCCTTTCTTTTACTCTCAACCTTCAGCATCAATGGCGTCTTCTTCCTCTGCCCCCAAAACCAGCTCCTCAACTTTTGCTGACTTTGAGATGGCGCTGGATGATTCCTCTGTAAGTGCTTTTGGTGTTCATACCCTCAATGAGAACTACGGCTAGTGTTCTCTCGGTCCCATTTTAATTGAAGACAACGTAATTGCCACAGCCCCGCTGGCTCAGCAGTTTCCTTCCTCTTCCGGTCTCCCATTTTCAGAGCCAATAAATATTTCTCATTTGGCTCAATCTAATCCCATTCGCACATGGCCCAAACATGACGCCGTATTTGACTCATGGTTCCAACGTATGCTATTGCATGCGGACACTCATGCCTTTCTAGGGGAACATGGTTTCCTTTTCTTTATTGAATTTTCATTGGCCTTGTCTTCTTTTGACCGTAATCTGTTTCCTACTTCCTTACTCTTCTGGTCCTCTGAATACAATGTCTTCATCTTCCCGGTTGGTCCTTTCACCATTACTCTTCACGATATCAACGCTCTTACTGGGTTGGCCCCTCTAGGTGCGACCATTTCAGCCTGCACAACCTTTCGTTTCCTCCCACCTCCAATGGACTTGTTGTCCTTTTCGTCTTACTCCGATTTCCTCCGTACATATTCCAAATCGGCCGGTCCAGTATCAATGTTGGAGCGAACGACCTTCCTTTATTATTGGCTTTGTAAGTATATCATTTGCGCACCCAGCCAAAAACTCATGGCGGGTTACCTCCCCATCTCTTCTGACCTTGCCAATGGTCGTCGTTTGGACCTGACATCTTTCATGTTGGCCGCCATTTATTAGGGGTTGGCCGTTCTCCAAAAACAACTTCGGTCATGGGCTTCACCAATTGCCTCTAGCCCTTTGTGGCTCGTTCAACTTTGGCTCCGAGCCTATTTCCATGTTTTCGGCATAATTGATTCAAATCATTCTTATCCTTGTGCCGGTCTTATTTTCGCCCAACTTCGGCCATCCTCTCTCCTCTCTCGTGCTGCCTTCGAATATTTTTACACTATCTCTCAGGTTCCCTCTTTCTTCCATTTTTCCTTGGTCGACAGTCCTTCATTCGTCCATGACATCTCCCACTCTGAAGAGGATGAATCAAGTCTTCGCATATGGCACAGGTTTTTATGTAGCCGTGACATGATTCATGATATCCTGACCGGGGCAAATGGCAAGGCCGGAGTGGAGGTGTATTCGCCCAACTTCGCTGCCTGTCAACTTGGCCTCGTTCAAGGATGGCCTCTTCCATTCTTCCATACTCGCTCCGCTTCGTCAGACCGTTTTAAAGTCCTGTCGGTCTCTGACATAGAGCATTCCTTGTTGGAGCATTCCTTCTTTTGTTTTAAAGTCCTGTCGGTCTCTGACATAGAGCATTCCTAAGGAGCTTTGGTTTTTAATAGAGTTCGCTCCGCCCTCCCTCAGAGGAATCTACAACGGGAAATCCATTTGACAGTCAGTCACGCACCATAACTCGTTGGCACATACCTTAAGGTATAAAAAGGTGCGCTCACTTGGTAGCTCGAACCTTTGAGTGAGGAGACCTAGTTGTGGGCAATCCTTCATCGACGAGAGCCTTTGTATATACCCTTATAAACCCACGTAGACCATAGTTGTACGACCAATAGAAACTATTTCCTTGTGCTTGTGCTTGTGTTTAGGGACCATCATCATTTGGATTCAGTTAGACTTCTTGTCAGAAATGTGAACTTGTTGAGCCATTTAAACTGGGATGAGTTCGTATCTTATGAAAATTGGGCTAAACTTTTCTAAAATGCCAATGGGCCATCCTGTGTTTGGGCCCTTTATCATTTGAAGTTGTGTAGCCATGTTATCACAAATGTGTAAACCTGTTAGGCCTTTTCAACTGGGACAAGTTTGCAGCTCGCAATAGTATGATTGAATGCTTTAAAATGATAATGGGCCGACTTATATATACCATATATCGCACGCATCTCATGCATCTCATGCATCATGTTAACCCATGTGTCTTAAAAGCCATTGTAGATATCTGTTGGGTTAGAGAAAAAAAAAAGATTTGTCAAGAAGAGTTTAACAAACATGGATATCAGGGAAAAAGAAATTGAGAAACAGAAAACCTTACGGCAAGGATAGAGAGACAAGTGAATGGAATTCAGATGAAGTGTTTAAGAAAAGAAGAAGCTCGAAAGGCAATGGAAACAGTACTGCCGGTGGAAGTTGAGATACAGTTCATGCGGGTATTAGCAGAAGCAGAGTTACCTGAACAAGAACGGGTCTCGTAAAGATTTGAACAGTTGGTATTGCTCGATAAGAAGAGAATAAAGTCCTTACATCATATGCAGTTATACTAGAAAAGGTTGGCGCGAGCATTCAACAGGAAGGTGCGTCCTACCAAAATCAGAAAGGGTGATCTGGTACTTAAAACGTCAACGCCGTCGACAACGGACCCGAGAGGAAAGTTCAGACTTAACTGGGAAGGACCCTACATAGTCAAGAAGGTAATGTGAAATGGGGCAATGAGACTGTCAGACTTAGAAGGGAACGATTTCACCGAGCCGGTCAACGTAGACAGATTGAAGCAGTATTTTCCCTGAGGAAGAGAAGATCGAGCAGTCATCAAGGGAATTGACAGAAGACCTAACCCAACGGGATAAGAAATTCACCCATGCATGCATGCATACATGTAACGCACTTGCATTATTTTTGTGTTGTGTTTTGTTTTGTACTCACAGGGTCCAAAAAGGAAGAAGAAAGCGGCGAAGGCAAGCCAACCAAAAGCAACAACAATATAGTGTTATTAGTTTCAGGAATGAATCAGAGTCAGTTTCGGGAATGAATCCCCAGGTTGAGGCCCATATCAGTGTTAGTTTCGGGAAGGAATCCCAGGGGGCGAAGCCCACATTATCAGCAGTGGAGAGGAATAATTCCAGTGGAGTGAGTGAAAAAAATAGAGAGAGAGAGAGAGAGAGAGAAAAGTCTTTGATGGTTAGACATATGTCCAGTGGTGATATTGTTTTCTGTATGGAGAAACCTTAGAAAAGATAAGTGTGAGATGTACTCTCATCTAGTATTCTGAGTGGTTGATCTCAGCTAGACTCGCGAGCACTTGATTACGGGATCTTAGCAGTAGAAGCCTGAGTAGTTGGCGAGATGACTAGTTGAAGAGATGGTAGATCAGTGAATGACTGTTTGCTTGGATGTCCATCCTGGTTTACTTATGTTACGATATATGATATGGTTGTAAATAAATAAAAAGTTTCTGCAAAGAAAGGAAAAGAAAAAATAGACCGCCAATAACCAATAAGCGTGAAGCTACCCATGGGCGAGTATCAGGACCACCATGAGGAGAAATGCTACCTTAAAGGGTATGTGTGTCAAATAAAGAAAAAGAAAGTTCAAAATGAAAAGAAAGAGACAAGAGAAAAAAGAAGAAAATAATATCATGTTGAGTACGAGGAAGTAATCACAGAGTGTGATCAAGACATCTAGATTAGTTAGACTCACTGATCCGATTCTCCGAGACAAAATCATCGAGTTGGCTTACTTAAGGATTAAGCTGCGAAAGAGCCTTGGCACACTAGGAATCTAGTTCAGATCACTCATGCAGACGATCAGATTTGAGTGTATTAAGTACTTTGAAGGTTCTCTGGTTTCGACACGAAGCATCCGTTGAGGATGAAAATATGTTTAGCTATCAGAACTATCTCGTGAGAGGCAATACAACATGTTGATATGCAATATCACATCAATATTAGTTTGGGGCGAGCCCCGCATCAGTATCAGTTTTGGGGCGAGGCCCGCATCAGTATCAGTTTGGGGGCGAGACCCATATTAGTATCAGTTTGAGGGCGAGACCCACGTCAGTATCAGTTTGGGGCGAGGCCCACGTTAGTATCAGTTTGGGGCGAGGCCCACGTTAGTATCAGTTTGGGGGCGAGGCCCACATCAGTATCAGTCAAGGGTTGAGGCCCACATTAGTATCTGTCTAAGGCGAGGCCCACATCAGCATTGTCAGTATCAGTTTTAGGGATGAGTCCCGGGGGCGAGGCCCACATCAGTATCAGCATCAGTTTTGGGGGTGAGTCCCTGGGGCGAGGCCCACATCAGCATTGTCAGTATCAGTTTTGGGGATGAGTCCCAGGGGCGAGGCCCACATCTGTATCAATATCAGTTTTGGGGATGAGTCCCTCGGGCGAGGCCCACATCAGCATTGTCAGTATCACTTTTGGGGATAAGTCCCGGGGGCGAGGCCCACATCAGTATCAGTATCAATTTTGGGGATAAGTCCCGGGGGTGAGGCCCACATCAGTATCAACATCAGTTTTGGGGATGAAACCAGGTGGCGAGGCCCACATTAGTATAAGCATCAGTTTTGGGGATGAAACCTGGTGGCGAGGCCCACATCAGCATCAATATCAGCATCAGTTTTGGGGATGAGTCCCAGGGACGTGACCCACGTCATCAGCAGTTTTGGGGATGCGTCCTAGGATCGTGACCCACATCATCAGCAGTTTTGGGGATGCGTCTCAGGGTTGTGACCCACATCATCGGCAATTTTGGGGATGCGTCCCAGGGTTGTGACCCACATCATCCGCAGTTTTGGGGATGCGTCCTAGGGTTGTGACCCACATCATCGTAAGTTTTGGGGATGCGTCCCAGGGTCGTGACCCACATCATCGGCAGTTTTGGGGATCCATCCCAGGGTCGTGACCCACATTGTCAATGTTATCGGGATGCATCCCAGGGTCGAGGCCCCCGTTGTCGGTTGCAGTTATCGGGATGCGTCCCAGGGTCGTTGGCCCCCTACATCATCAGTTTTGGGGATGCGTCTCAGGGTCGTGACCCACATTGTCAGCGGTATTGGGATGCGTACCAGGGTCGAGGCCCCCGTTGTCGGTTACAGTTATTGGGATGCGTCCCAGGATCGAGGTCCACTGCGTCATCAACTCAGCTCGAAGCAGCAGGCAAGTCAGGTGGCAGCTAGCGAGCCAGGTAAGTAAAAATGCATTGCACAACTTTGATAGGATTGTCATTGTCACACACTACACAAGTCCCATCAAAGTGGGGGCGACTATAGACACTGTATTTTTGCATGTAAGTCCCTATGATGTGTCACATTTAGAGGCACTACCTTTTAAGTCGCGGAATTCGCGGGAAACAGACGTCAGAAGGGAAAAGTTAGAAATCGGTATTTTGTCGGATTTTATTAGCTTGTTTAGCTTCGGGTTCGCTTGTTGGACTTCCGTTTTAAAACATCCTTAGCCCAAACCCCCGCAAGACACACACAAAGCCCACACACCACCACACACACACCATGCCAACCAAATAAACCAAACCCACGCCCAAAGAAGACCACCTACACGCCCAAGCCCAATAAAACACTCCAAAATAACAAAACACATATTTAACACATGGTGAAATTAAAAAAATCAAATAAAATCTAAATAATCACATGGTGAAATTAAAACAAATCAAATAAAATCTAAATGAGGAGCATCAACCCTTCCGAAAACCGCATACCGCACTTCCGAGAGACGATTTAAGAGGTTAGACCTGAGGGCACCTTCTTTATTTATTAACCTTTATTTTCATTTATTTTAGTACTTTATTTTATATGAGTGTTGTGGATTGGTGCATGATGTGATTTCCGGATGAACGGAATATGTATTCTCTCTTGTGGTATATCGGATGTAAACCCGAACGTAAATTCCGTAGTCGAATCCAAATGGACGGTATTGCGGTTTGCACTCAGGATACAATGACACGTACCACTTGAGAGATTCACATGTTTCGTTTCATCCAACCTTGTGTTTTAAACGTGATTTAGTCGTTAGTATGTTATTTATTTTTAAGCATGATTTAGTCGTTAGTATGTCATTACTTTCTGCATGTTACTTATTTATGCATGGTATTGTAATGCGCATGGCCTAGCTAGGGTGGATTAAAGGTCCTCCATTTTGAGGGATGAAAAGCCAAAGGGCTACCTTTTCCACGATGTTTTGCCGCGCCGGATGAAGTATGTTTGATTGAATGTGAGATATGTTCAATCGGATATACGAAATTCCACATTATTATCTCATTCATTTGTATACATTGTAATATAATGCACATGGGCTAACTAGGGTGGATTAAAGGTCCTCTACTAGAGGGAAATGCCTGAAGGCTACCTTTACCACGATGTTTTTGCCGCACCTTTTATTATGTCATTTTACCATTTTGCATATCATTGCTTTATTTACGCATGCATTACATTCTAGTGCGCATGGGCTAACTAGGGTGGATTAAAGGTCCTCTATTTGAGGGAAATGCCTAAAGGCTATCTTTACCATGATGCTTTGCCGCGCCGGACGAAGTATGTTTGATTGAATGTGAGATATGTTTAATCGGATATACGAAATTCCACATTATTGTCTCATTCATTTGTATGCATTGTAATATAATGTGCATGGGCTAACTAGGGTGGATTAAAGGTCCTCTATTCGAGGGAAATGCATGAAGGCTGCATTTACCATGATATTTTACCGCGCCTTTTATTATGTCATTTACCCTTTGCATATCATTGCTTTATTTACGCATGCATTGCATTCTAGTGCGCATGGGCTAACTAGGGTGGATTAAAGGTCCTCTATTCGAGGGAAATGTCTAAAGGCTACCTTTACCATGATGTTTTACCGCGCCGGACGAGGTACACTCGATTAAATGTGAAATATGTTCAATCGGGCATACTAGGTCCTACATCGTGTATTTGTTCACCCATACATATGTTTGTGTCATTTCAGATGCCATTTTGGCAATCTCGTTCGAACGTATTTCCAAACGCTACATGAACGTATGCATCATGCCTTATTCCATTCGAATGCGTTATCAAACGCTACTCGAACGCTTGCATTCTGTTTACCGTTCGAACACGTTTACGAACGCTACACGAACACACACATTGGACAGATTCCTTCATCATGTTTCATGCATGTTTTGTTCCCTTAGTCATTCCCTTTCCCCATCACATGCTTAGTAAGCTCTCTTTAATATCTATGCCTTTACCGTTATTATTTATTTATATTTTTCGCATTTATTTATTCGATATGCTCATGAGATTGTGTGCTCGCTCTTATTATCAATGCATTTATAGTTTTTATTAGTTACATTATTGCACTTTATTGCTTAATACGTTCATAAATTATGTATCTTGCCTTCATTTCTTTCATCTACGATTATGGGTGTGCAAACTTGCACGTTGCTTAAATTATCTAGTACGTGTTTCATGAGATTTGGTAGTACTATTGCATAAATCATTTCATTACAAGTGGCATAAGTAATGGACCATTCCGAACCCAACGGTTTGAGGTCTTCCCTTGCGAGGGGTGAGTGCGACCTTAAATCATTTTCCCGGTTCATACCGGGTGGCGACTCAATGTTATTTCTCCGGTTTAGTTCCCCCACGGGCTATTCCGTACTCCCGACCGGGCCGCGAGCCCGGGACAGCGTCGTCGATTTTTGTGTCCTACAGTAGTACTTCCTACTTGAAAGTCTATGGGGACGACCCATTTGGCTGTTGTCGCCCCTCCATTGAAACTGGTTAGCACTACTTCCGTAGGGATGATGTCATCCTATGACTTTCCTAAATGCCCTAGCATCTTATACGGTATTGCATTGATGGCTGCTCCATTGTCAATCAATACTTTGGTGATAGGTATCCCATTGGCTTTTGCTTTCACATACAACGGCCGCAAATGCTTGGTCATCTGCGGTGGTGGTTTTAGGAATATCACCTTCCCTGATAGGCCTATCTCTTCACTCTCGTTGTTGGTCCGAGGTATTTATCCTCCCGTGTCCCATCCAGAAGGTGGTAACATGAATGGTGTATTGTGAGAGACATTATTGACAGCCATTCTTCGCTTTTCTACTCTGGTAACGGTCCATTTTATTTTTGGCGTCCCATATAGGACAAGGTATGGAGATCGTCCCAAGTCCTCTCCTAACATTCCGACTACAGGGTTGCCGGCCTCATACAATTCTTTGAGAAGCCGATTCTATGATATTCCCCTTCTTCGTGATTCTATCATGATGTCTATTTCTTCTTCTATGTATGTTGTTTCTTCGCCCGATGCCTCTCTATCCGTTATTGAGAGTTCCACAAATTCGGTTTCATCACCATCATAAACATCTTCGTTATTTCCAGACCCTCCACTGTTGTCCCCCTTGAATTTCTCGGACAACAAGTAATGAATAGCCACAACTGGTGGCATACTACTGACCTGAATGACGATATGGGGCTCTTCATCGTCTATCTCGTCTCGCTTTCGTCTATCAAACATGGTATGCTTCTCGCAGTCAGTCATTGTCCCTCCTCGGTCTTCATTCTCTTTACTATTTTCATCTGGTTTCTTTCCTGCATAGGCAATACGGTCTGCAGCGACCTTCACTTCACCTTGCTGGCACATCATACGGCCATAATTTCGCTGGTGTCGCCTCAGTTGCGTCCTTTTCCTTTCATCCACATGAGGGTAATTTCTTTCTGGACGCTGCCTCGAACACGGCCTGCGGTACGAATGCCATACGTTGGGCCGATGAATCTTCGGCCTAAACGTCCTTATATTTTGGATGAAGTTCGAATTCTCACCGTAGAACCTTGGTGCAAAGGTCCGTGGCTGCCATGTTATTGGCTCTTTCTTTACAGGCCTTTTGCAGGTATTCTCCAACTCTCTCATCCATTCCATATTGTTCTTGCACCGTATACAAAGGTTTTACCGATCTTCCCGTTCTTGAGGTGCTTTAATCCTTTCCAGAGCGCTTGGACGATGATCATCCTGTACTTTATCTAGGACCAACTTGAATTTTGGCAAATTCAATTTGGTAAGATCCTAGTTGATCATGTTTAATTCCACTGGCTTTGGAAATGGGTTGTCGTCCACTGCCATCTTTTTTTCAAACGTTATTCGTCCAGATTCTATAGCATCATGTTCGACAACATCCTGTGTGAATTCACCGAACAACGCGCGGACCGCATTAGGGCTGAGCTCTCGCATAGGTTCGTATCGACTAGCGTCCGCCAGACCATCGAAGTGACCCACTACGGCTAGAACGTGGGGCTGGTTGCTTTGCTCCAGTCCTCCTTCCTCCGTACTTGAGTCAGTTTGAGTGTTTCTTTTCGGAGGCATCTCCATTTCTTACACTAAGTCTCCCACTGTGGTCGCCAAAAAACTGTTTGCGCGATTTTTATGCGCGAAGAAGAAAGAGAAACGTGTAAGGTTCAAACCTCCTGAGACAAAGTCTCAGCAATGAGTGT
Organism: Zanthoxylum bungeanum; assembly: GCA_019454045.1. Lineage (NCBI taxonomy): Eukaryota > Viridiplantae > Streptophyta > Magnoliopsida > Sapindales > Rutaceae > Zanthoxylum > Zanthoxylum bungeanum. The sequence continues at coordinate 75,459 of SKCR01036247.1, forward strand.
TTGATTAAGTGAATAAGCCTCCAAGGGGCGCAAACACACAAATTACAGTCCTAAAAGTTATAAAACTAAGAAATAAAAAATATGCTCATTTGAGTTTTCATTTGATCGAGGTTTTCCTCTTTGTACGAGTGAGCTTTTATAGTGAAGCTTGTAAACCGCTTGGGCAGTTTCAGTATCTCTCTGCAACTGCTGGATCTTGTCTTCAACCGTTGAGCTATGCGTCTCAACTGCTTGATCGTGGAAGGAAAACTGCTTAACTGCTGTAATCGTGGGATCAACTGCATCACGTGTTCTCGTTCTAATCGCTGCTTCGATCGTCCTGAATTCTTTGTCGCTCTATTCTAGTGATTACTCTGAGCGCTCTTCCTTTCGTCGCCCTTCTTACCTTCGTCCTATATTCATTCGTTCTAGGGCGATTTTGCTCTAGGGTGACATTTCTTCTCACTATAAGAATTATGGCTTTTAGCGTCCAAATATTTAGCGTCGAAACATTATTCGACGCTAAAAGTGAGTTTTAGCGTCGAAAATGATATTCGACGCTATATGTCATATTTTTAGCGACAAAATAAAATTTCGACGCAGAATATTAATGTTTTAGCGTCGAAAACTTTTTTCGACGCTAAAAACAGGACTTAAGCGTCGAATAATATTCGACGCTGAATAATTATATTATTGTAATAATTCTTGGTGCCAAATATTACACTTTTAGCGTCAAAAAAAGGAGTCGACGCCAAAAATATACTTTTAGCGTCGAACCTATATCGTCGCTAAAGGTTTATGAAGTTTTCACCGACAAATCCTTGATTCTTTAGCGTCTAAATTAAATTCGACGCTAACTTTTTATATTTAGCGTCGAAAAAACAGTTTCGACGCTTAAAACGTCAACAATTAGCGTCGAAATTGAATATTCGACGCCAAAAATATACTTTTAGCGTCGAACATATATCGTCGCTAAAGGTTTATGAAGTTTCCACCGATAGATCCTTGATTCTTTCGCGTCTAAATTAAATTCGACGCTAATTTTTGATATTTAGCGTCGAAAAAACGGTTTCGACGCTAAAAACGGCAATAATTAGCGTCGAATTGGTGTATTCGACGCTAAAGATAGATTAAAATGCAGATGGTCACCAACCCTTCTCCCCCTCTGTTTTTTCTCTCATTCTCTTCATTTTCATCCTCTGAAATCTGAGAATTTCTCCTCTACGGCCTCACATCTCTCCTAAAAATTTTCAATAAAATTGTAATCAATTTCCGATAAGGTAATTCTTCTTTCATATTTCTTTATTATTTTCAATTTTTATGATTATATATGTTGTTTATATGTTGTTTGTTAGTGATTTATGATTCATATATGTAGAGTAAGTATATTAATTAATAAAATATAATTTTTTGTAAACTATTTAATTTATCAACCAAATATATATATATGCTTAAATTAAGTATTACTAAATTAGTAATGTTGATTACTGTAAAATGATATCTAATAATTATATTATTATATTTAGGTATTCTGCTGAAATGGATAGAAATTGGATGAGCTCTCTGGATAGATTGAGTGTTGAATATCGTAATGGAGTGTCTGAGTTTATGGAAGTCGCAAAGCAACACATTGATGCAGGCGTATGAGTACAGTGGATGTATTGTCAACGGAGTTAGATTTCATACCGAACAGCGAGATGTTAATCATGTGACTCAAAATTCTGGAATTGTAGTCCAAGGAGAACACGGCTCAGATGTAATTGACTTCTACGGCGTATTGCAATCGGTCATTGAGTTCATATATCGACCCAGACGACATATTGTGCTATTCCAATGTAAGTGGTTTGACACAAATGCCAGAAAGAGGAGAATTCAAGTTAGTAATCATCTCACGTCAATTAATGTTCAACGTTGTTGGTACAAGAATGATCCATACATTTTTTGTACGCAAGCACGTTCAGTGATATATATACCTGATCCTAAGTTAGGAACTGGATGGATGGTGGTAGAAAAGTTACAACATATGGCCATTTGGGACACGCATGAGAAAGATAGAGTTGACATATCAGATGAAACACAAGAAGTCTCCGGCAATTTTGAAGTTCCTGAACAGATATTTGTTGGACCAACTGTCAACGTTCCTGAAAATATAACATTAACTCGATCTAGTACAGACGTTGAGCTAATTCCTCATTCTGAAGTGAGCGTTGAAGTAGCAAGTGAAGAACAATTTGACACTGAAGATGACTTCGATTCTCCAACAGTGACGAACGAAGGAAATCAACAGGTAAGTCTCCTTTGTTGATTTAAAATTGTTGATGAGGATGAATTTGATGAATTTGAGGATGAGATTGATGATATTATTGATGAATTTGATGAATTTTTTATTGATGAAATTGATGATGATGATGATGATGATAGATGATGATGATGATAGATGATAATGATGATAGATGATGATGATGACGATTTTGAAGACGAACAGCAGAACAGCAATTTGCTGCTGTTCTTGGCCAGAATAGCAGCAATTTGCTGATGTTCTTGCCTTGCCAAATCAAAATCGTCATCATCATGTTTTATAACTGTTTGATCAAAATCGACCGTTTATATAATGTTAAGTTTGAATTTGTGCCCTCTTTGGTTAATTATAACTGTTTGATAGATCAATTATGTGGTTTTTCGCGTGTTAGTAATGCTCATAAATTGGTTTATGATTGTGGAGGATATGCCGCAAGGGAAGAGTGTTAATGAGGACTTAGCTTATGGACATATGATTGACTCGCTTTGTGTGGCTTGTGATGTATTGGTGATGTGAATAATGAATGCATATGTGAAATGAATAAATGAATGAATGAATTTGAAAAAGAAAGTGAGCATTCGATGTTATAAGCGCTTTTGTTAAGTTGTATTGACTTGTATGGATATGTATGTATATGTATAAGAACTTTGGAATTTGATGACGCTAATGCGACGAGTTTTTGTAGATGGCACCGGGCAATCGCAAATGGGCAAGGGCAACTGGCCCTGGTGATTTCTCTGCTAGCACAGGAGAGTCAAGTACAGTGAAGGGTCGAGGACGCACCCGTGGCCTGGGGTTGGCTAAGTACGTTAAAGCTCACGGGCGTATCCGGATAGAGATATCAGATGATGGACAAACTCAAGTCGGACAACATAATTCAGCGTTTAATACAGCCATAGGAGCTACAGCTCAATATGAAGCTCCCCAAAACTACGTATCTTGGAGAAAGATACCGTGGGAGACGAAACTGAACCAGCTATTCCCTTCGCTACTTGTAAGTTTTCGATATTGTTTGTTATTTAATATTTTTATTTTATACTTATTTTTACTCGAATTTTCATGTAGGAATGGTTCGACTTCGATCTGACCCAAGTGAATGTCCAACAATATATTGACTACCACATGGGGAAAAGTTATAAAGATTATAGAACAAAGTCCTGAAACCAATATTCGACGAACATGGACCTTCAAATGCTCCACAACACAAGCCTGATTTTATAGAGGAACAAGATTGGACATTCTTATGTGAGCTTTGGTCGAGCAAAAAACACGAGGTAAATTTTGAAATAAACGGAAATTTATAATTGTCTTTATTTTCGGTACTTACAGTGTTCGTGAATACAGGATAAATGTCACGCAAATGCGGAAAATCGAAGTCACTTGCGTTTTAACCCGTGGAGGTTCGAAGCCATTTATCCAACATCGTGTCGAACATTCTGAGGTAAATATATCCTAACGTAAAATTTAACAGTTAATTGTTTTTACTATCTGGAATAATATTGAATTTATTTTATGTTTATAACAGAGTAGCACATGTGAGGTGCAATCATTTCCAGATTTTTTCCGTGTGACGCATTACAATGACAAGAATAAATGGATAAATGAAGAAGCCGAACGCTGCTATGTAAGTTTCAGTTTTTAAAATAAAATAATTAATATTATATATGTTAATTTTTTTTCTCAAATTCTAATATTAACTTATTTTTTGAAACAGAACGAAATGATGGAACTCCAACATCAAAAACTCAGGAGACAGGGACCGACCCCATACCAGATGAGCAGCTGTCGCAATTGGTTTTCCAGAATCAGACAACTTACAACGTTGGTCTTGGCACTCGTAAGAAGCCAACGTCATCTGCACGCAATAGTGGTAATTCGGACAATGTCTCTCTTCGAGACGAGTTAGTCACCACCAAAGACGAGCTGCAGCAGACTAAGGAGAAGCTACAACAGGTCACGGTGGACCACGAGAAGAAGATGATGGACCACGAGAAGAAGATGGAGCAGTTGGAACAGCAACTGCAGGCTTTCCGTCAGATGTTCGAGGCCTCAATGAGTCATGGTGCATCGGGCTCGAGCGTCCCCCCATCACAATAGCAATTAATTTTATATTTGGTTTTGTATAAATATATTGAACAAATAGATTTAATATAATATTTCTTTTTTCTAAAATAAATTTCAATATAATATTTCGTCATTTTGTTATTAATTACATTTTTTTCAACTAAATTAAATAATTTAGACCAAAAAATAAGTAAATCACTAATTTTTTTTAAAAAAAATTGTCTTTAGCGTCGAATATTTCGACGCTAATAGTATACAAAATGGCCGCTGTAAGCGTTCATATAATTCTTTTTTAATATACGTTAGCGTCGACAGTTTTCGACGCTAAAAGTAATTTTGGCGTCGAAATATTTTGACGCTAATGTTAACAAAATGGTCGCTGTAAACTTACATATAATACTTTTTTAATATACTTTAGCGTCGACACGTTTCGACGCTAAAAGTTTTAATTTTTGCGTCGATATAGTTCGTCGCCAAATATACAATATAGCGTCGAATAATTTTCTTTAGCGTCGAAAATAATTGGACGCAGAATACTGTTTTTTTGCGTCGCATTACATTATTTCGACGCTAAAAGTGCTTTTCGTCGACATTTTATCGTCCATTGTTTGCGTCTGATTTTTTCGACGCTAAAGGTTATTTGCGTCGAAAGATTAACTTATTGCGTCGAAATTCTTCGACGCTAAATGGTCTAATTCTTGTAGTGTCTTTTGTCAACATATATACTTACTAAAGAATGAATCAATTAAGAGAAGTTATATATATATATATATATATATAAATATATATATATATATATATATATAATATATATATATATATATATATATATATATATATATATATATATTCAATTAAATTAAATATTTAATTTAAAATTACAATTCAATTATCATTATATATTGAAGAAGTATTCATTCACTACATCTATCATTATTGTAGCTTTTTTCCAATAATTATCATCCTTGATCAGTCTCTTTGATTGTTGTTGTTCCATTAAGTCTCTAGAATTGTAATCAAAGATTCAACAAATTAAGATCTTTAATTATTATATTGGGATCGGGATCAAAGGTTCGCATCCTTATAGATTTCATATATGTGAGAAATCTCAACAATATTTTATAATTTTGATGTAATTTTTTTTTTTTTTTTTTTGCACCATATTGATCTCAAAACAACTGTTAAAAGATAACAAGATACCATAAAATGTCAAATTATTTGGCAATAAATTAAAAAGATCAATGGATTTGAGGAGTGCATGTGAACAGGATGATGAAAGGGATATAAACATATGAATTATGTGCTATATATGTTTTGTTAAAAGATAAAAACAAACAAGGCTGTCACTTTTTCTTTTTCTTTTTCTTTTTCATGTGTTCTATTAAAGGACCAGATACATGCCCTAGCTGATCAGGAATCACCAGTTTTTTTTTTTTTTTTTTTTTTTTTTTTTTTTTTTTTTTTTTTTTTAAGAATTTGATGTTGAATTGAATTTTACTCAACTTTGCATAATTTTTTGACTCATATATTTTAATAATAATACACGATTGAGATTCAATTATATTAAATTACTACTCAATAATTATCAATAATCATTTATAAACAAATTCAACACAATATTCAATTTGAAAGATATATCTATTGGTTAAAATTCTTTTTTTACACTGTTTAAATTTCTGATATATCTATTGGTTCGTTGGCTAATCTCAATTTGAAAGACCTTTCGGAAACAAATAAGAAGATTTGGGGGAAAAAATATGAAGTCTGATAGTATAAAGTAAAAGAGATGTGTTGGCTTGCTACCAGCTTTTCTCATAATTGAAATTCCAAGTCTTGATTAACCACATAATTTGTTTTTTAATTAACTAATTAGTAAAAAGATAGAAAGTTTAGGTGAGGTCATTTTCATCCACCATATATTAACAAAGTTTGTGACAAACTTACGATAAGTATATGTTTATTTTAATAATAATTAAATATGAAATGGGAGAGAAAAAAAATGTGACAGATGCTATAATTTTATGAATTGACCTGTTAAAAATGTTCCACGTTAGCAATTGTTAAAGAATATACATTTATAATAATGAATGTGTTTTTATATACAAATTAAGTAGCTCCACCTCTATTATGTGAAAAAATTATTATATAACGGTGATATCATGTCATTTATGTAATAATCTAATAATTTATTATCACACGTGTTAAATAATAAAAAATAATTAAATAAATAATATATTGTCAATACATAATAAATTATAATAATTTGTTGATTGTGGTTTTCAGCTCTCAAGAAGTCAGAATCCCTATGAAGGGTAGAATGAAGATTGCAGTTAACAGATAAAGGCTGAAGGATATTGTGAAGATATGGACACAATGAAAGATGTTACATGTCCCGACACATCGACCTGGTTACCTAGGTCAGGGATGCTGAACCTGGCGTATGCCATACATGAAACTTAGAGCTGCCAGACAGTTGGATGAGCGTAACGTACGAGTAATGAGCAGTAACGTCTGAGTAATGGGCAATAACGTACGAGTAATGAGCAGTAATGTCCGAGTAATGGGCAATAATGACACGGAAACGTGGCTAACGTCATAAGCTGTTGTAATAGTAGAATTTGTCCTAATATATAAAAGGGACTGGGAATTCATTGTAAATGGTTCCCTCTTTGGGTTGACTAATTTGTTTATTCACTTGAAAAAGAGAGCGAAAAACTTATTGTAAATAAAAGTCAGTAAGAGGTCGGTCAGCTGAGCTAGAGTTAAAGGCAGATCGGTACAACCCGAGTTCCTAATAAAAACATCACTTTATTTATGCCAGTGGACGTAGGTTGAGACCATCCCGCCGAACCACATTAAACCCTTTGTTTTGTCTGTGTGTTTTTCATCTTTTTCTAAGTTTGTATTTGATCTCCAAACCAAAACAAATTCACAATTGAGAGAAATTTATTCGAAGAGTGGTTTTTCCCGAATTACCCCTGGAACGAAAATCAGTCGTCAACATCATCATATTACATACCATATTAATTAGATATAAATTATCTACTTTATTGTCAAATAGAACCCGTAAATCATTACATGGATACACATTATAATTTGGCGCATAATTATATTGTTGGAAAATAATTGACCAAATGTTATTTGGTAGCATAATTTTGAGTGGATCGTACTTTAAATTATAAGAGGTCATGAGTGATTTGAAATTTATTCAGTAAATACTTCGAAATAATATATTTGTACACTCAAAATAATGTTAAGGTGAATAAGAAATAAAATCTAAAAGTATACCCATGAAATTAATAAAAAAAGGGAATGTTAGCTTGTTCCACAGGAGAAACTAAGACTTGAGTGACTTATATATAATTACTCAATAGTGATTGAGTAACAATGCAAGTATATAGGCCCTCTCTTGGGCACGCTTGTAGGTGGGTGCAAATCCCAACTTCAATTGAGTTGACTCGTGTACACCTGTATATCTCTACGTATACGAATGTCGACATATGTTGAACTATATCCGGCTTAACCATGTTTTACAATGTCCTTGTCATTTTTTACTCTTCAACTGCTTTCGTGAAATGATTTCAGTCATGTCGGAAGTTGGCCGAAAATAACTTGATAATGCATCAAAAATATTTCATCCCCGTTGTGTCTTGGAAAACAGACGTCGGAACATCCTAAACATTAATTTAAAAAAAAAATTATTTTAAAAACACTATATGTTACACAAGTCTCGGATTTTTATCTATGTATCTTTTTATTTACTGTTTAGTTTACAGCAGTTCAATTTCAGGATTTATAATTTCTACCGATTTACATTTTTCTTCCTACATATATTTCGTTGTCACATGACAATAGTGATGTGTTACGTAGACTCATAATATTAGTCATTGCAATTTTGACTTCTGTATGCAAATCCACTATCTCATGACTAATTAATTACTAATTTGTTTCACTATCGCACTCTTAAATATTAAAGATTCATCTCTTTAGATTTCATTGCATTTTTTTTATTACTAGCCTTCACAAATGACTGGTCCATTTTCTAATAGGGTTAGTAAATGGATCGGATTTGAAAAATTACATCTTAAATTTAAGTGTTGTTTATTAATATTTTTGAGATATTGAAAAAGTTTAATTTCTTAAATTTTGAATTAAAACTTTTATTGTATTTTATTAAACTCCAATTTAAATAAATAACACTTAAAATATAATTAGACTTTTCAAACCTCAATCCATTTGTCAACTCTACTCTCAAGACAAACCATATCCAAATCAAAATGTCCCCCGCCGACCGGCATTCCATCCAGCGTCGTCACCACCGTTTCCGGTTCAACAATTATTGAAGCTTTGCATTAATTGCAATTGCTAGTAGTCACTTTTGATTAAAGGAAATAGGTGTAAAATTTCACCTACCTTCCCTCAAAATTTGAGACATTCACACTTAATTATTGTTATATGATATTCAAATATATCTCTTCCGAAAAGTTAGTCCACCGTTAATTTAAATTAAAAAAAAAGTGATAAAAATGTTGAAATGCTATATTAATATCATATAATTTGTTAAGATGAATTTGGAATGTGGTAAATTTTTTATAATCTTTTGACATGTGTATATTAAAATCAATAAATAATTAAGTTTTTTTTATATCCATATCACAATGGTGTGAGTGAAAGAGAAGACAACCAATGCTTATGATTAAGAGAGATAATGTATCTAAAAGTTATTTTTATGTGGCTTAATTGGTGACTCATATCATTTCATTATAGAATTTCTATAAAATTGAAAATTATAGTTTAGCAAACAAATCAAATAACAAAATATTTTTCATTATAAAATCTCTCTAAAAATATCAATTGTAGATTAACAAATAAATTAAATGGTAAATTATACGATAAATTCTTTAACACTGTGTCGTAGGCACGGGTAATATCTAGTATATATAAAAAATACAATGGGCGAGTATCAACTATTCATCATAACTAGTGAAAAACTAAGTGCTTGAATCAAAGTCTTATTAATATCAATTATTTATTAATATTAATATTATATTTATAAATATCATATGAAAGCTAGCGGGATTGAATTCAAACATTTTGAATGATTCTCTTCCAAATAATTAATACCATCAACTTGTGAATAAAAATATATATACAACTTGCTTTCCAATTAGTTGTAAACAATAAATAATAAGAAGAAAAAAGTAAAATTAATAGTGATCCGATAAGTTTATAATCTTGTATTATATGATTTCTTCTTATCTAGCTGCCAAGAAACGCGAAGATACGAATAATTAATTATTATTTCCTGATTGAGAAAAATAATTATTATTATCTACTCACAAACTGAGAAAATTTAAACAAAATTACACTAACTAATGTAAACTAATGATCTTTTTTTCTAGATTATTATAATAAAATTATAGTGGGTAGCCAGCTTGCAAATTTGTGGGTAATTAAATATTGGACAAAATGGGGCCATCGAATATAAATTAATAAATATGTGGGGCATGGTGCATGAACCCGTATCCCTTAATTGAACATTTTTTTTTTTGGATTTTTGCACGATCGGGATCATCTTATCCTTACAATCCAAAAAGGAAAAAAAAGAAAATGATAAAATTGTGTTGAGTTAAGCAATTTAAGGTAGATGCTTGAAATTTTAGCTGAAAAATAATTTTATTTTGATAATTTGCTTACTCCCCTCCCTCCCACGTGCCATTTAACTTTTGAGAGAATACATGCATGCATGCACGCACATTGATTTCTTTGATGTGATATGCGAGTAAATCTTTGGTGTAACAGTGGTATGAATGACGTGGTACCATCAATCAATTAAAAAATAATATGTTTAATTTTCTTCCTATTTTTTTAGTTGTTTTTTGATTTTTTAGCACGCGTGGCAAATGATGATTGACTTATTTCATGGATGACATGATACCACTGTTACACCAAAAAATTTCTCGTATATGCAGCCCAATTTGCATTAAAATTAGGTCTTTGGAATTGGTAATATCTTTAATAAACCCTTTATTTGAACATGAGTTTAGGATGCGGGAAATAAAAATGTTGATACAATGAAACTCTTTGAAAACTTCTAGATAGGACAACAAACTTCTAATCTATTTAATTAATTAAGAGAAAAAAAAAACCCAAAGAATAAAATTTGCAAACAAGTGGTGTATGCTTTTAAACTTGTGTATAACATTCTCATTTTCTCCTTCGTTATATTTATTTGTTTTGGTCACTAAATTATCATTTACGATTGTTAATATATTGATATTAATAATAAAAAAATCAGAACCTTCTAGATCAACTATTTTATGGCGTTGCTTAAATCTCTCAGCTCATAAAATGATTGTTCTATTAAAAAGGTCAATTCAAAATCGATAATATTAATGGATATTAATTAATTCAATTGATAAAATCTCTTAAGTCGAAACAAGAGGTTTGTGGTTTGAACTCGGACCTCTTATATGATAATACATAAGATTATTGGAAGAAAAATACTAAAAAGTGTTATTGAATTAATAAAAAAATTAATCAATCATAAAAAGAAGTCATAGATTCTCGAGGGGGAAAAAAGAAATCGAAAAAAGTTTGAAAGTCATAAGAGACCAAAGATTTTAGAAAAGATGACGTGCCAAAATACTTCTTAAATAAGAAATCATATTAGATTAGTTAATTATAAGTTTTGATTATAATAATATAAATCTCATTGACCAATCAAAGAATCGTATTTACTTAATATACTGTGGGGCAACAACACTAAATCCGTGGGCAAATGCATGCACGCTCTCACAAAAGCTACTTGAGAACTTTCCTAGAAAGGAGAAATCTCATTACTTGATCTTTTTAGATGACATTTTAATATTCTAATCTTTTTTTTTTGCTTGTTATTTTTAATTGCAGATCCTGTAGCTTTTAGTGTTTTGTGGCTAAGGAGGATTGTTTTAAAAAATATTGTCAAATGTCAATAAAGAAATATGAATTCCTCTTTCCTTGAAGTTGCTAGATATTGGACGTAGTTGCTAGTTTAATTCACGGACGGTTATGAATTTTCTTAAATTTTATGGGTTCTAGATGAGTTCTTAAAATGAACCACCTACCGATAAAAGATTAAAAAAATATACAAATCATATTATATATTAAAAATTAAAATTTTCTTACAGTCAATAATTCTAATTTTAGGTCAAATTTCGAAACCCAACTAACAATCTTTATCAACTTTCCCGGTCATCTCTAGTTTAATTAGTATATTAAGGCTGATTCTTCTGGACATAAATGCATTGAGCTATCAAAAAAGACCATGGAAGAAAGAAACCAAGACTTTAATTTGTCTAGATTTAACCAATGGTATAGAACGTTCAACGATGACAATAGGGCATTTCTGTTGCCGGTTTTAGGATAGATATGGAGAGATTAGGGATAGAGATTAGAGCGGGTGGATTTTAATATGGTTTTACATATATCAAATCTATTCGTATTTATAACATAAAAAATTAAATCCACATATTATTATTTTGAGTTTTATTTAACATAAACTCGTATTGGGACTCAATAATTTTTTTGCGGGTTCATATAAATCCCAAGCGTTTATTTGAATAAAAAAATGCATACGATCAAACTGAAAAATTCAAATATAATAAACGTTATAAATTCATAAGATCACGTTAAAAAATACAAATGATAAATTAAAATTTCATGTTAAATCAATACAGCTATAAAGTCTATCACAAATTCTATTTTTTTAACCCAAAAAATGACATAATCCAAAACAATAACCATCACGTTAATATCTTCATCTCATTTACCAGTAACATCCATCCAACATGATTTCCACGATAATTATTAAGAAACTAATATTTTATAGTAATTTTTAATTTCATAAGAAAAAAATTAGAGATGGGTTTGCTGATATTCGATACGTGTATTCGTTAAGTTTGTCAATTTACCAAATCCTGATTTATAATATTAAACTCACTCATTATTTTTTTATTTTTTATATTTTTGAAACGATGGAAACCCCGCCACAAACACCCATTATGGGTCGCGGCACAGTAAAACCACCACGGCTGTCCCAGACTCTTATAAGAAGTGCACCTCCTGGATTCGAACCCAGAACCTCAAGTTGAGATCTTGGACCCTACACCACCAAATCACACCCCTTGTTAAAAGAATATAAAATCTTACCCACATCGGTGGATATCGACATATTTTACAGGTTTGCATGCTAGAAGGCAAGGGTAATCTTGGAAACAGCCGACACAGACTGTTGGTTGGGATCCCTAAATTTGGACCAAATTAAACGCCTCAAATTTAAGAAATTAATACTTATTTTACAAAAAAAATCCAAAAAAATCACTTTTATCGATAAAGATATATATTTTATAAATTCATTTAGTTACCCTAAAATCTTAAGACTGCTAAAAAGTATCCGCAATTAGGGATGTCTTTGGCTCAACTCCATTGGTTGAGAATATATTTCACGACTGCTATCACCTGAGTTAAATAATAAATAATAATGGTAAGGATCGGTGTTCATGATAAGATTTTTCATCCCAATAAAACATTTAAAAAGAAAAGATCAGAGACAAATAAAATAAAATAATTATATTTCAACATTACAGCCAACAGTAGAGAGATTATGTGCCCAAGCGACAGATTTTGTAAATGTTTGAGATTGTGGTGGATGTTTAAATAATCACTGTGTGATAATATACTATCATATTTCGCTCTTTTATGACAGTTTTAAGATTATCATAAATTTCTGTATGATTTTTTATGATGGTTTTTTATGTGTCATAAATTTATGATGATTTAAAACCGTCACATAAATGTCATAAATTTATGACGCATAAATACCATAAATCTTTGATTTTATGACATATTGTTTGCGCAATTTTTATGCGTGAAGAAAGAAGAGCGTGTAAGGTCCAAACCTTATGAGACAAAGTCCCAGTAAGAGGTGTTTGATTAAGTGAATAAGCCTCCAAGGGGCACAAGCGCACAAATTACAGTCATAAGGATTACAATCTAAGAAATAAAAAATAAAGATATGCTCATTTGAGTCTTCATTTTTTCGGGGGTCTTTCTCTCTGTACGAGTGACCTTTTATAGTGAAGCTTGTAAACTGCTAGGGCAGTCCCAGTATCTCCCTGCAGTTGCTGGATCGTGTCTTCAACCGTTGAGTTGGGTGTCTCAACTGCTTGATAGTGGAGGGAAAATTGCTTAACTGCTGTAGTCGTGGGACCAACTGTATTACGTGTCCTCGTTCTAATGCTTCGGTCGTCCTGGGTTCTTTTCGCTCTAATCTGATCGCTTTTCCTTTTACCGCCCTTTTTTCCTTCGTCCTTCCCTCTTCGTTCTAGGGCGATTTCGCTCCATAGTGGCATTTTTCTTTTGCCAACAATTGTCCCACAAATTCACATTGATTGTAATGGAAGTGAAAATCGAGGTGGATTTTTCGGCTTTTCATCCAGGTTCGTTCCTTCCTCGTGCAGGGAAGACCACCACACCAACCGAGCCAGTCAACTCGCCGATCCCCTAGTCCAGAGAATGTGGGAAACTAGTCCCACGGTCGGTCCCTCAGTCCAGATCGAATGTGGGAAACTAGTCCCCCGACCGGTCCCTCAGTCCAGAGAACCCGCGAAGCCGAGGAGTGCGGCACCCTCCGCGCAGAGGCATACGATCCGCCGTTGTCACCGGTCGTAACCCATCCGCAACCAGGAGATGCAGTACCTTCTACACAGAGGACCCTGGTTAGCCGTCGCTAACAGACATAGTCCATCCACACCATTACATTCTATTTCACACCTCACACAGTGTGGATGGCCATTAGCTAACCTCTTTACATTCCATTTCACACTTCCTTAAAGAGAAGCTTTCGCTTCCGATGGCCTTTGTTTCATGCAGATCTTTTCTTTTTCTCGACTTTCTTCTGCCTCTCCCGATCTTTTCTTTTTCATCTTAGGGAGTCCGCTTGGTTACGGAGGGCCAAGAAGCAATGTTTTGAGTAAGGTCGGCCCTTAAATGGGCGGTTGGGAGACCTTGCAAGTTACTTCTTCGACCTTCCTATTTTTATATACCCCCAAGCCATGATGCTGTTTTCACGTGAAGTGCTTTTTTCCATATGTTACCTGACCAATTGGGGGGCTCCCCGCCCTAGGTCTGGTTTTTTGCCGAAAGTAAGTCTGCGGCCTGATGGTCTTGTCACATCAATTTTTTCTATACTGCCCGTGCCAATAATGGAAACAGCCTGGGCGATGCCTCTAGAGGATGTAGTATTGACATATGTCCTTGACCAATCTTGGAGGTCGATGCTAAGATTTTGAGGTTCTGCCGATCTGCTGGAGGCTGATGCTGCAAGGTCGAGCGAGGTAAAACCCGAGGTGGAACTCTTCGCTCTGTAATCTGTCGGGCTTCCTTTTAGAGGCCTACTTGAACCCATCACTTCTGCAATAAATACGCGGCCCTTTCCTATACGTTTCATCATGAGTCCCATTTAAGAGTCTTTTTTACGTCACTTCCGTGTTCCCTTCCGCCGCACGTCACTTTCGCAGCGAGTTGCATTCGAACACCTGTCTAGGGCAACCTTTCATCTTTTTCCGTTTTCCCGCCGCTTTCACTTCTAGACGACTCATATTGCGACACCTATCCCAGGTTAAATAATTCGTATGTTACATAAGGATTCATCCCTACCTTCGACTTCCTCTGCAAACTCACTTTTATCGCATTCTCGACCTTCTGTTATCAATGGCTTCTTCATTCTCTGCTCCCAAAACTAGCGCCTCAACCTTTGCCAATTATAAGATGGCGCTGGAATCTTCTTCTGTGGGCACCTTCGGCGTTCACACTCTTGATGAGAATTTCGGCCAGTGTGCTTTTGGCCCCATCTTCGTTGAAGATGACAGTATTGCAACGACTCTGTTGGCTCAGCAGTTCCCGTCTTCTTCTGGCCTCCCATTTTTTTAGCCACTTAACATCTCTCCTCTTGCTCAATCCAATCCGATTCGCACCTGGCCCAAACCGATACCGCATTCGAAGCCTGGTTTCAACGTATGCTATTGCATGCGGATACTCGAGCCTTTTGAGACAAACATCACCTTCTTCATTTCATCGAGCTTTCATTAGCTTTGCCCCATTTTGACTGTAACTTGTTTCATATTTCTTTGCTCTTTTGGTCTTCTGAATACAATGTATTCATTCTTCCGGTCGGGCCCCTCACTATCACCCTTCGTGATATTGGTGCTCTTACTGGACTGGCCCCTCTTGGAGCGACTATCTCGGCCTCCACAACTTTTCGTTTCCCTCATTCTTCAATGGACTCTTCTTCTTTTTCGTCATATTCTTCTTTCCTTCCACATTTTCAAAAACGGCCGGTACGGTCTCGATGTTAGAGTGAACGATCTTTATTCATTACTGGTTGTGCAAATACATCATTTGTGCACCTAGCCAAAAGCCTGTGGCGGGCTATCTCTCTATCTCTTCCGACCTTGCCCACGGCCGTCACTTAGACCTGGCCTCCTTTTTACTGGCCGCCTTATATCGGGGATTGGCCGTCCTCTAGAAACAACTTCGGTCGGGGGCATCACCCATTGCCTCCGGTCCCCTGTGGCTCTTTCAACTCTGGTTGAGAGCCTATTTCCCTGTCTCAGCACAATTGATTCAACTCACCCCTATCCTTGTGCCGGTCTTCTTTTTGGCCATATTCTTTCCTTCCTCGCACTGTTTTTGAGTATTTATATACTATTCTTCGGGTTCCCCTTTTTTTCCCTTTTTTCTGTGTCGGATAGTCCAGCCTTCGTTCATGACCTTCCTCTTTCGGAAGATGATGAATCAGGTCTTCGCATATGGCGCAGGTTTTTATGCAGCCGCGACCTGATTCATGACATCTTGACTGGGGCCAATGACAAGGCCGGAGTGGAGGTGTATTCACCCAACTTCGTTGCCCGTCAATTTGATATCGTTCAAGGGTGGCCTCTTTCTTTCTTTCACACGCGCTCTGCTTCGTCAGATCATTTTAAGGTCTTTTCAGTATCTGAAGTTGAGAATTCCTTGGCGGAAACTCGCTCTTTGATCTATTCTTATGTTATTGCTCCTTTTGCTCTTTGCACGTCTGTTCATTCTTCTTTTGATCGTTTTTGGCCACCTGTCCGCGAATGATTTTTCTCTTTGCCTTCCGCGAGGGTATTTTCTTCCATTCCATTGTCCCCCAAGTCTTCTGAGCCGACGAGGTCGAAGAAGAAAATAAAGCTCGCTAAAAGGAAGCAGCCTTCCCTCATTCGTAGTTCTGATTCGGACGTGCCGCTCATCCATCGCTCTAAGGTATGAGTTTGAGACCATTCTTCTTTTGCACATGAGTTTGATGTACTCTGAAATCATAATTATGTATCTTGTGCAGGTGCTTAGGATTGAGCCGCCTTCCGAACTCCGAGGGCCGAAGCTCCTACAGGCGGAGGCGATGAGGTAGGACCTGCAGAAATGCCGGTCGTTCAGTTTCCCTCTGATGAGGATGAAGCAGCCGAGGGTCCTATCATGGAGCAATTACCAGGAGAGGGTGGTGCAGTCGGAGCCGATCCCCAAGGTACAGAGCCATATATTGAATCTGATCATTCGCGTCCAAGAGTCGAGGAAATTCCAAGAGACCATCTTCTATTTGAGCGATTCTCTTCAGACTGTTCTGTACCAATTGTGCAGGATCCAGATGATGAGGCTGTAATGCCAGAGCCTACTTGACCGACTGGGTCTCTTTGGCACTACCTCAAACAACTTTATCCCTTAGTACGCAGGATGTCTGCCTCAGGGCTTAGAGGGAGTTATAGGGACGTGGACAGCCTTTATAGTTTGGCCGAATTGGAGTCGTTAGAGGAGGCTCGGTCTATGTTCAAAAACGACGTACTTTATCGCATTTACGAGGAGGAATGGGTAATTTACATTTCTGATTTGTCCGATTTTGATTCTCTTGCAGATGCTCGGCCTACTACTGCGCTGCAACGCTCAACGCCAGAAGCAGTATCTCCAAGTAATTCTGAGCACCAGACTTCGGCCTTTGCGCAACCGTCATCTTCGGCTCCTCCGCCCTCTCCTTCTCGAGTGGAGTCTCTTGTTCCTGAACAGCCATCCCCTCTGGCTCTTATGATTGCTTCTTCCGCAGCTCCTGTTCCGACAGTCCAAGTGCCAGCCGCTTCTGAAAAATTATCACCTCATCGGGCTGAGTCTCCCGTCTTGCCACAAAGTTCTCCTGCTCGGCCGTCTCCTTCTCAGGCTGCATGGCCGCTGGCTCTTGTCCCCCAGCATCCATCATCCTCAGATCCTTCATCTCAGCAAGAAATAGCGCAGCCACAAGCTGAGGCATTTGAAACAATTATGAATCGGCCTTCCTGTTCTGGTTCTGGGGTGGTAAGTCTTTCTCCCATTTCCTTTAGCTCATGTTCTTAGTTCATTTTGCTAATTCCTTCTTCGTGTGCAGGCATCCGACCCATTGCTGCAATCAGTCCAGAACATTTTGGACCGCTTTGGGTGATTGTCCTCTGCTTCTTTTCGGCCTCCTTCACCGTGAAAGCACATATTGGTGTCAATCTCGATTCCCCGTTGGTGCACTAGAAAACCTAGGAAATTTCCTACGCACACCCCGAAAGCACATTTGGCAGGGTTCAATTTTAGTTGAAACTTTCTCATTCGCTCAAAGGTCATTGCTAAATGGCTAAAATGTTCTTCCATGGTCACAAATTTAGCCATTATATCGTCCATATAGACTTCTACAAATTCACCGATCATGTCATGAAAGATCAAATTCATGGCCCGCTGATAAGTGGCACCGGCGTTTTTCAGGCCGAACGACATCACTACCCATTCATAACACCCTAGAGAGCCTAGGCACCTAAAGGCTGTTTTGTGCACATCATTTTCGGTGATGTAAATCTGATTATAACCTACATACCCATCCATAAAAGAGTAGACTTGGCACCCCGCCGTGGAGTCCACTATGAATCTACCGTCGGCATTGGGTATTGATCTTTTGGTGTCGCTAAGTTTAAATTTCTGAAGTCTATACAGATCCTTATTTTTCCATTCTTTTTCCTGACTGGGACGATATTTGACAACCATTCCACATATCTGGTCATCCTAATGAATTTCATCTCTAAAAGACGTTCAACTTCTTTCTTAATATCAGGCATGACATTGGGCGCAAACCTCCGGGGAGGCTACTTATGAGGCCTATGGCTTGGGATGATTGGCAGCCTATGCTCCACCAACGTCCTATCTAAACCAGACATCTCATTGTAGTCCCATGCAAAACAATCTTTGTACTCTCGTAATAAACAAATTAGCTTTTCGCGTACCTGGGACTCCAGTTCCTTACTGACGTAAGTGATGCGTCTATCATGCTCGCTCCCCAGCTTTACCTCGTCCAATGCATCTTGTCCTCTTGAGATATTTTTCTTTCATCGTCCATTCAGAGCGCATTCTTCTTCTTCCATTGATTTACCTCCTTCTATCAAGCAGTCCACTCCACATAGTTCTCTTATCTTGTCCTCCGTCTGATGCGCTAGCAGTTTGCCTTTTAAGGCCGAAATCGTGGCCTGTGCTTCGGCCTCATTTCTTCGCTCTGCTACATAGGCCATTAAATTGGCATTGGAGGCCGCAAGGGTGGCTTGCTCCTTATTATGCTTGTTCTTCATTTAAATTACTGTGCGTTGGCTCTCCAAAAACCACTGTGGTTGGTCTCGTCTGTGTGAACAAATCATTCAGCAGTCCCGCGGGGTACGACTCATCATTGTGAGCCACAATGGTCGGGCTTTCCCCTTCATTCAGAACTCTGGTCGGCCCATAATTCCCTTCGTACATGAAGTACTCAGCCGAATTTATCTCTGCAGCGAAAGGCTTGTTGTCGGCATGCACTATCTCCACCTCGTCCCTCTGGTTCCAGAAAACTAGGCATTGATAAATGGATGAAGTGATGCATTGGCTGTCATGTATCCAGTCTTGTCCTAGGAGCATATTGTATGTTGTCGGCCCATCTATGATGAAAAATACTACTATTTTGTAGTACTTCCCACTTGCAGTTCCAACGGAATAACCCATTTGGCCGTCGTCGCCCCTCCATTAAAGCTGGTATGTACCACTTCCGTAGGGAGGAGGTCTTCTTCTGACTCTACCAAATGTCCTAGCATCCTAACTGGTATTGCATTAATGGCCGCCCCATTATCAATCAATACTTTGGTGATAGGTATCCCATTAGCTTGGTTTTTTTTACGTACAGCGGCCGCAGATGCTTTGTCATTTGTGGTGGTGGCTTTGGGAATATCACCTTCTCTGACAGACCTATCTCCATTGCTTGATCACCCTCATTGTTAGCTTGAGGCGGTTTTTCTTCCATGTCCCATCCAGATGGTGGCAATGTGGCTGGTGCATTATGATAGACGTTATTGACGACCAATCTCCATTTTTTGGCTCTGGTGATGGTCCATTTTATCTTGAGTGTCCATACAAAACGAGGAATGGATATCGTCCCAAATCTTCTCCTAATGTCCCGACTGCAGGATTATCGGCCTCATATAATTCTTTGAGAAGCTGATTTTATGAAATTCCCATTTTCCTTGCTTCGGTTCTGATGTCTATTTCTTCTTCTATGTCAGTCATTTCCTCACCTGAAGCCTCCCTATCTATTATCGAGAGCGCTGCAAATTTGGTCTCGTTGCCCTCATAGACGTCTTCGCTTGTTCCAGCTTCTCCGCTGTTATCCCCCTTGAATATTTCGGGCAACAAGTAATGGTTGGCCACAACCGGTGGCATACTACAGAACTGAATGACGATAAGAGGTTATTCTTCGTCTGTTTCATCCCGCTTTTGCTTGTCGAACTTAGTGCGTTCATCGCCGCTCGTCACTGCTCTTTTTTTGCTGTCACTCCATTTTTTTGTTTGCTTCTGATTTCTCCATGATGCGAGGGCTACGTCCCGTGGTGGCCCAGGCTTCGCCTTTTGGTGCATCATACGTCCATAGTTTCTTTGATGTCGTCTTAACTACGTCCTCGTCATTTCATCCACAGGAGGATAGTTCCTGCCTAGACGTTGTCCCGAATGCGGCCTTCGGTACAAATGCCATATGTTGGGCCGATGAATTCTCGGCCTAAACGTCCTTATATTTTGGATAAAATTCGAATTCTCCCCATAGAATCTTAGGGCGAAGGTCCGTGGCTGCCATGCTGCTGACTCTTTCTTTACGGACTTTTCACAAGTCTCTTCTAACTCCATCATCCATTCTATATTGTTTTTACATCGAATACAAACATTCTACCAGTCTCTATGCTCTGAAGGTGCCTTAATCCTTTCCAGAGCGCTTGGACGATGATGGTGATGTCCTTCGTCTAGAACCAATTTGACCTTCGGCAGGTTCATCTTGGCAAGGTCTGGGTTGATCATGTTCAATTCCACCGATTTTGGAAAAGGGTTGTTATCTACTACCATCTTTTTCTCGAACGTAATTCATCCAGATTCTATGGCATCCTGTAAAACATTTCGGAAAACAAGATAATTATTAGTTGTATGAGACCATGCATTGTGCCACTTATAATATTTTTTACTACCGATTTGTTCGGCTGTTGGCAAGGTATGTCGATTGTTCAAACTAATTTGTTTATCTTTATACAACTGGTCGAATATGGCATCAACTTTAGTGATATCAAAAGAGAAGTTCCTACTCTTTTTATCGCTCTTTTATTGGCTTGGGGCTCCGCCCACGTCTTACAAATGTAATGCTTCCCCTTAACCAATTTGGCCAAACATAAATCAGCCAATTCGACGTCTACTTCACCCATTTCATAATCAATGTTTCTATAATACGTCCATTTGCTCGAATTTTTTATTTGCTCATCTTCTCGTAATAACCGCTTATAACGCACCACACTAGTGGTGAGTTGGGGAAGGTCCCAAAATTCGCGATCCTGAAATTTCTTTTTTAGATCGAGATTGAGGCAACCTTGAGCGATCTTCACAAATTCCTTTTCGGGCAAAGGCACGTAACATCGGCCTCGGGCTACCTTAAACCGCTGTAAAAATGTCTCAGCCCACTTTCCTGGAAACTGTCTTAGGTTTGCCAAATCGGCCAAGGCTACTTCAGATTCGGCCTTGTAAAATTGCGCATGGAACAATTGTTCCATTTGCTGCCAACTTTCTACCGAATTGGCCGGCAGACTGACATACCAGGAGAAAGCTACTCTTGACAATAGCCGTGAAATAACCTCAATTTGTGGAAATCATTGACTTCCCTACACTGATGGGTAAATCGCCATATGTGTTCCATGGTAGAAGCCTCCTCAGACCCCGTAAATAGGGAAAAATTTGGTATCTTATAGTTTCGAGGCCACAGATAAGCCATATCGATCCAATCGGGATACAGATTCCGATATCTTGGTCGAATTGGCCGTATACCTAGACCGAATTGGTTTTGAAGGATCTCGGTCATTTGTTCCCTTAACATATCTTTGCCATTAAATGGCATGGCTATGGGCGGCGGCTGCTGTCCTCTCAAAAGTGGGACATAATCGTGATTCTGCCCCTGAGAAGCCTGGATGCCTTGAGGCAACACCACTTCATGTTGTGCCATATTTGGCCATTGGTGCATATTTGGTCCTAATTGTGGGCCATTGCCCCCATGACTTATTCCTCCCCTGAGAACCGTAGGGATGTTGGTCCCTTGCGGAGGAACATTACTAGGACCAACCTCCTGACTGCTTGGTGCAGGGAGGGGCATAGTCCACGGCAGCGCCATCCCGCCGTTTACACATTTGGCCATTAATTCATTCAACGAGCTTAGATGTTTGGCCATGTTTTCGTAATATGAATTGCTAGTTGATACGAATTTATCTATGACATGGGTATTTTGAAGCCTAACCTGTTCAATAACATCCTGTGTGAATTCACCGACTCCCTCATAGGTTCGTATCGACTAGCGTCTGCCAGACCCTCGAAATGACCGACTACGGCTGGAACTTGGGGTTGGTTGGTTTGCTCCAGTCCTCCTTCCTCCGCACTCGAGCCAGTTTGAGCATTTATTTTCAGAGGCATCTCCACTCTTTACACCAATTCTCCCACTGTGGTCGCCAAAAACTGTTTGCGCAATTTTTATGCGTGAAGAAAGAAGAGTGTCTAAGGTCCAAACCTCATGAGAAAAAGTCCCAGTAAGAGGTGTTTGATTAAGTGATTAAGCCTCCAAGGGGCACAAGCGAACAAATTACAGTCATAAGGATTACAATATAAGAAATAAAAAATAAAGATATGCTCATTTGAGTCTTCATTTTTTCGGGGGTCTTTCTCTCTGTACGAGTGAGCTTTTCTAGTGAAGCTTGTAAACTGCTTGGGCAGTCCTAATATCTCCCTGCAGTTGCTGGAACGTGCCTTCAACCATTGAGTTGGGCGTCTCAACTGCTTGATCGTGGAGAGAAAACTGCTTAACTGCTGTAGTCGTGGGACCAACTGCATTACGTGTCCTCGTTCTAATACTTCGGGCGTCCTGGGTTCTATTAGCTCTAATCTAATCGCTCTTCCTTTCATCGCCCTTTTTTCCTTCGTCCTCCCCTCTTCATTCTGTTGGACAATTATGACCCATAGCGTCATTATTTGTACTGATCATGGTGTTGTTGTACAAATTAACTATGTGACAAATGAGATTGCACTCTTATCATTGTGATTAGATCACCTAGATATATAAATTATAGGAGGTCCCTGTGATTTGTTCCTGGATTGAGAATGATATGAGACAGTATCAGTCCACAAAGGATAAATCATTAAATATCCCTAGTCAGAGTATTATAAAGATTGGACATTGATGAATACGTAAAAGACTAGTATTACACTTGTGCGCGTTGTGAGGGCACAACGACATAGTTCTCATATATTTAGGTATATGATACTCATGCAAGTGTAATGGAGGTTGTGTTTTACCGATGGTACGGGAAACAGCTTCTCTCTGGATAAACCCCCTCGGAATTGCATTGTAGTATGACTATGTGTCTTTGGAACTCCGAAATCAGGGTAGTGTATTTGTCATAACCTGATACTTGTCTACCACTTGCTACGCAAATACTTGTGACAATCAATATTACTTTGGTTGCGGTCGTCCAGGGCTTTAACAGGTTATGTGTACGCCTATTACTGGGTATATTGAGAATCGTAGTGTGTTGGGTGTGATGTCAAGACGGAAGTGTCACTCCAGTCATATGGAGTTGATGATCGCCCATGGATACATAACTAGTTCTAAAAAAGGTTGCAACCGTCGGGATAATATGACTTTGTTATGATTATCCGATAATAAAGAGACTAGTTGCTCGTAATCCGATATATGCTTCGTACAAGGCAGACACTAACCAGCCCCAGGCCTTGCATGTGATCATCCGATACTGGACAGAAATACGCAATACTATGTATACTACGCCTGATATAGATCCATTATTCCTGTAAGGATATTTCTGGAGAATTGGGTAGGCATGACACTTTGCTAGAAGCCAACCTTGTCTTGTAAATCGGTATAAACATAGTACTAGGTACTTACGTGTTCAGATTGTCCGACGATCGAATTTACTGCCAACATATCCGGGGATCTCATGGGTCGTTTCCTGAAGATTCACCGATGAAGTATGACTCGCACTTTTAATTAATCTGAGATTAATTAGATGAGAGAGAATTAATCTGTGATTAATTGCAGAGATATTTTATCTGGGATAAAATATCAATTAAAGAGAGATAAAGATTAATTTGGAATTAATCGATTAATTAATATATTCGATATATTAAACGAAATTGGATTTCGACGCGGAAATAAAATTAGATTTTAATTTGGACGAATGAATTAATTTAGAATTAATTCGTTAGCGATGTGAATAGTGATTTTGCTAGGCGTAATCATTTAATTATGACGCAACGAAAAATTCGTTAATTTTGGAATAGCAAACCCGAGCCCGAGATTATTTGCGATCGCATTCGCATTTCGAATTCGAGTGCGGCACGCAAGTCAAATCAAACATCAAATCGCTAGTCACATCTATCGTCACATCAACGTCAAATCATGTCACTTTGAGTGATGTGACAATTTGACTGATTGATTGATGGTGGTAGTGGAAGGCATTAATTGTCTTTTGCCTTTTGACTTTTTGAAATGAAAAATGGTATATGATTAATGATTTGGAAATTGAATATCTAATACATTTTTTCTTTTCATTCTCTCTCTTTGCTCACGTTTAGGAGGCCATTTCTTTCTTCTCTTTCATTCGGTTCATAGGCCAAATTCTTCACTGGTTTTCTTGGCAAAACCGTGAGAAGGGAAGCAAAGTGGGGAAATTTATGGAAAATTTCTTGAGAGCTAGCACTCTGAGAGACATGCGAAGGTGATAGAGAAGTCCACCCATGAGCCAGGAATCGTTTGACGAAGCTTGGAGCTCAAAACTTGGAGTAACATTGGCCAAAAATGGGACTGCAGTACAAGCTCACTGCCGATCTTCATGGAGGTAGCAAATGAAATTTTTGTTCGTCAAAGCTTCGCTCAACCGATCGATGTGAGTATTCTGCGACTTCCTCGAATGTATTCACATATGTTCATGCTTATATTGATCCTTGGGACATTAGTAAACTCCAACAATGGTATCAGAGCAAGGAAAAGCATGAAAAGGTTTAGGGCTTAAAATTTGGGTAAACTTGATTTTGAGCATGATTAATGAAATTGGATGAATTATTATGCTTAAATGTGTTTGAATTGAGGATTGATTGGATCAATTTGTTGAAATTATGTTTGGAACAAATATCCCCAATTTCTTGGTGTTGGCCGAGAGTTAGAAGCCCTATAATGTCTTGGGATTTTTGATTTTTGATCATTGGATGTGTTGGAAATCATTCGGGAATATGATTTAATGTTGATTGTGTTTGGATTGAATTCGAATCGGACATAAATTACCCAATATTGCTGAGACATTAGAAGCATGAATTGGGTTTGATTTTTGATAAAATATGTTGGACATGTTTTGTTATTGATGGCATGATTAATTAGTACTAATTTGGTGTTTTGGAAATATTGATTTATGTGATTAATTATGTAATACACTTTAGAATTAATTAAATTGTGAAATTGGGTTTTTGTGATTTAATTGATTTGGGCCTATTTTGGAAATTGGGCTTGACATGTTGTAATTGGGTTTATTGGGCTTGGTTGTACCAAGTTGGGTAAGAAAATTGGATTGGATCCAATTGGGCCTAAAACCACATCCATAAAGGCCAAATGCGACTTAATGGACATTTAAAGTTTAATTGGGCCTAATGGGCCAAGATTGATTTCTGGGCTTATGGGGTAACTCCTGGATTTGACTATGGTTATTGGGTTCGACTCGAGTTGACCAAAAGTCCACGCCTTAAGAAATTAATAAAAAGCCCATTGGACTTTAATTAAATTGACGTTGGACGTTAATCGGGCTTTGAGACCCGTAGCGATTAAATTTGGAATTTAAGTCGTAAAAGGTTTATTAATAAATTGTGTAGTTATTTAGAATTAAATAATCAATTAGAATTAAATACAAATTGAATTGGATTTAATTGTGTAGTTTAATTTAATTCGACAATTCATACTTTGAGTACTTATTCGCAAAACGAGTTTGACTCGAGCAAAATCAAATCGTTGTTTGAACATTGGATGGTCACTAATTATCAGATTTAATTAATTTGATTAAATTGATTGATAACATGCTTGTGTGAATACATGGTTGCGATGCATGAATAATGTATATCGGATGGTTATTAGATGGGAGGGGCAATTTTAGAAATTGTTGTAATAAATTTGATTTATTAATTGGACATGCGTGTCCAGCCTTATACCTCCATATTCTTTGTATTCTCTTCTCACCTATTCCCCTCAATGTAAATGAGGTTTCTTTAGAAGTGTATTGTAACGGGTAGAAGAAATATTTGTGCTAGCGGGAGAGAGAAAGGGAGAGATTTGATCTAGGATCATTGTGTAAAGTATCCATCTGCATATCATTATTATTTATTTATACGCGCTTTATTATGTGTTTAGAATGCATGTTTAAGGGTGTATGATGATGATACCTTAACAAAGATAATAAATTGGTTGCCAATTTGCACTCGAAAAACCCTCACTCAATATTAAGCGTCTTTCCTTCCATTGAGTGATTCTCACTCAAGATCCGAGACTGGCATTAGCTTGTTGGCCAAAGCCAAGGCCTTTGTCCGTCGAGGATGTGTTTGAATCACTAGAGCTTTGTTCCATGTCAGTGTCTTGTCCAAGTTGTGGTTTGTTGGCCAAAGTCAAGACCACTTCTTGTCTATCGACATTGATTACGAAGCTTTCCATGGTCAATGGGTCGCGCTTAACTGGGATTACTAAGTTTTTTGTGCCAAAGCCAAGGCTTAGTTGATTCAGAGGAAAAGGTTAGGTAATACATTGGATGTATTGGCATATATAAGATATATGTTTCGGACTTGATGTCCCCCTACCGGTGTTGGTTTCTATTAAGGTCCCAAATCAATAATAAGGATGAATCATGTGCGAATACAAATCGAAGAAGTTGGCGGAATACTCACATCGATCGATTGAGCGACGCGACAAGCAACAAAACTCAAAATTCTGCTCCTTGTTCATTCGGCAGTGGGCTGTGCGCAGCTCACTGGTTTGGCTCGGTGTTGGTCATCGTCAAGATCCAAGCTTCGTCGAATGATTCCCGGCTCATGGGTGGACTTCCCTATCACCTTCGCATATATCGTAAGTGTGCTAGCACTTGAGATTTTGCCACAAAATCCCACTCTTCGCTTACCTTTCTTTCTCCATTTCCACAGCAGTTCACTGCCAAGAACAAAAGAAAATATGCCCTTTTGGGCGAGAGAGATGAAGAGAAATTGATGAGAGAGAGATAAATGTGTTATTGATTTTTGGTATCAAATAATGGTAATATATTTTCCAAAAACAAATACCAAATTTGCCTCCAAAACCAAAGCCATTAATGGTTTGCCAAGCACACACATCACTCTGCCATCAATCAGTGAATAATAGTGACTCGCATCAAACACTCAAAGTGAAAAACATCTATCACTTGATTAATGAATGATGTGACGCTAGATGCGACTAGCGATTTGACGCTTGATTTGATTTGCGTGCCGCACTCGAATTCGAAATGAGAATGCGCTCGCAAATAATTTCGGGCTCGGGTTCGCTAATTCCAAATTATCGAATTTTCCGTTGCGTCGTAATTAAATGATTACGCCTAGCGAAATCACTATTCATGTCGCTAATGAATTAATTCTAAATTAATTCGTTCGCCCGAATTGAAATCTAATTTAAATTCCGCGTCGAAATCCAATTTCGTTTAATATATCAAATATATTAATTTATCGATTTATTCCAAATTAATCGTTATCTCTCTTTAATTGATATTTTATCCCACATAAAATATCTCCGCAATTAATCCCAGATTAATTTTCTCTCTTCTAATTAATCCCAGATTAATTTAGAGTGTGAGTCATACGTCATCAATGAATCTTTGGGAAGTGATCCAGGAGATCCCCAGATATGTTGGCAGTAAATTCGGTCGTCGGACTATGCGAACACGTAAGTACCTCGTACTACGTTTATTCAGATTTACAAGACAAGGTTGGCCTCTAGCAAAGCGCCATGCCTACCCAATTCTCCGGAAATATCCTTACATGAATAAAGGATCTGTATCAGGCGTAGTATACGTAGTATTGCGTATTTCTGTCCAGTATCGAATGATCACGTGCTAGGCCTGGGGCTGGAATTGGAATTGTGTCTGCCCCGTACGAAGCACGTGTCGGATGTCTGGTGACTAGTCTCTATAATCGGATAAACCTGACCTTGTTATTTTTTCCCGATAGCTTCAGCATTTAAGAGAACAAGTCCCGTATCCTACGTGACCATCATCTCCATATGATTGGAGTGACACTTCCGTCTTGACATCACACCAAACATACTACGATTCTCAATATACCCAGCATTGGCGTACACAGAATCGGTTAAATCCCTGGACAACCGCAACCAAAGTATATTGATTGTCGCAAGTATTAGCGCTGCAAGTCTCAGGTTAAGACCAAATACACCTACCATGATTTCGGACTTCCATATAAAACATAGTCATAATACCAATGGAATTCCGAGGGGGTCTATCCAGAGCAAAGCTGTTTCCCGTACCATCGTGTGAAAACACAACCTCCTATTACACTTGCATGAGTATCCTATACCCAAATATATGAGAACTATGTCGTTGTGCCTTCACAACTCGCACAAGTGTAATACTAGTCTTTTACGTATTTATCGATGTCCAATCTCGATAATACTCTGACTAGGGATATTTAATGATTTATCCTTCGTGGACTGATACTGTCTCATATCATTCTCCATCCAGGAACAAATCATAGGGACCTCTCATCATTTATATATCTAGGTGATCTAATCACAAATGATAAGAGTGCAATCTCCTTTGTCACATAGTTAATTTGTACAACAACATAATGATCTGTTCAAATAGTGACTCTATGGGTCATAATTGTCCAACAATCTCCCACTTGGCCTATAGCCAGTCACTCGAGTGTCTTATACTCGTACTATATACGGTTGGCTCAAACTACTAAGAAAAAGCTTTCGTCTGCGGATTTGCATGATTAACATCTGATGCGATTTATTCGATCATCACATCGCCACGATGTATGATCCGAACGAATCAGATGAATATCGAAGTATTTATCTGGATCGTTGATGAGACCATTAATTCTTTAGCCTGTGCTGACGCCTAGCTCAGCTGCTAAGAGAACTATATCTAATCTAATTAGATTTGTTTATCGACCCAGAAGGCTTCTATTGCTGCCTCAGCTGCTGCAATTAACCCGAATTTGTGGTTTATACGGTAACCGTATCTTGCTTGGAAGATTTCCAGCTCACTGTACCGTTATTCAAACTGTATAGTACCGTTTGTGACTTTTAGTCGTCTTTATCGGTTAGGAAACTTGCTACAGTGATCCCAGTTACTTCAAGTTCTCCATCTCCATAGACTAAGACATTATCCTTAGTTCTCTTAGATACTAACGGATGTTCTTAACATCAATCCAGTGACTATCACTTGGATTGGCCTGTTTGTGACTTCATGTGCTCAAAGCGTATGAGACACCAAGTAGCATACATTTTTCAATGTACGATTCCATGGAGAGTTTTCGAAAGCCAAGCTTTCTCCAATAGTTATTATGGAATATCATTTCCAAGAAATGACGTATTATCATTATTGTATAGAACATTTATTGTCAGTGCGCTCCCACTAACCCTCTTATATACACCAGAATCATTTCGTTTTGAATTAAATCATAAACCATTATGATCACATCAAAATGAAAATTCCAAGAACCTAATGCTTGCTTCAATCCAAACATGGATCGAATAACCTACAAACCTTGTTTGCTAGTTTTGGTACGACAAAATCGACAGGATATTATAAACATCCTCCAAAAGGTTTCCTTTTCAGGAAAACGATTTTCCCGTTAGGCTGAAATATTTCATAAATGAAACATGCAGCATTAGCAAGCATTATCCAAATGGATTTACCGTGGCAACATGTAAAAGGTTGAATCGTAATCAACACAATGTTGATAACAATACCTTTCCGTTAAAAGCCTAGCTTTATACGTTGGTATGTTGCCATCCATGTATGCCTTCCTTGAAGACTTATAAAGTACCAATAGGCGCAATGCCTTGCGGTACATCAACTAGTATCCAAACTTTTTGATATACATGGAATCCATTTCGGACTTATGACACTTTGTCATAATAGGGATTCGATACCTTGTATCACTTCCTCATACGTAGTCAGATGGTATACCTCAATACGATTGACATCTTTATGAGGTGAGATCAGAAACCCATACCCCATGTTATTTTCTGACTCTCTCCGACATACGCGGTTTTTGTGTATACGAAGATTAATGGTAATAGTTTCATCATTGATGAACTATTTATGTTCCATTAAGGATCGCATCGAGTTTTACTATCCTCCCACTTACCACTGCATATCGGTATTCCTCTTAGGAAAACCGCATGGTGAGCAAACAATTAATTGTTCTCTTGTGAGTTGTATAAGTACTATACTTATGTATCCTTAGGATAACCTAAAATTTGCACTTATCCTATTCGGGGTTTTAGTTTGGTATCATCCAAACATATGCCAAGCATACCCAAATTATCAGGAATGTGAAACCCGGTTTCTTTCCCGTTCATATCTAATATGAAATCTGTCAAACAGATTTTAATGGAACCTTATTCTAAATAATTTCTTGCACTGTTTATGCTTATCCGTTGAAGAAATGGTAGTTCAGAGCGACTCATGATTAACCTATCATGTCCAACAAAATTCGGTTATTCAGTTCGGACACACCGTCACTTTGACGTGTTCCGGGAGGAGTCTTCTTAGAAAGACTACTTTACTCTTTCAAGTATAATAGAAATTTATTGCTTAAGTATTTTCCATTACGGTCTTACCGTGACGGTATAATACTATAGCCAGTCTGCTTGTCTATTTCGTGTCGAAACTTTAAAAGTTTCCGATTTGTGTTCTTCAAAAGAAACACATAACCATGACGCGATGCCACATCCGTAAAGGTCACGAAATATTCATATCCACCTCTAGCCTAGCTAGATATGGGCCTACTTGCTTCACTATGAACTAGGGCTAACAAATCAGTGGCATTTACACTTTTACCAAGTAAACGTGTTATAGGCACATTGCCCAATAAACTAGATTGTAGACTTTATTTGATTAGAATCAAATTAGTCCGAGTGCCCACTCTTTGAAAGTGTGGATATACGAGTTTGGTTTAACTGTGTCCAGACAACAATGCCACAATTAGTTTCTTTTGATCAAATCAGGAAGAGCTATTTGTTTGTCATTATATGTTTGAGATTTATTTATATTCAAAATATAAATGTTGTTATTCACATCTAATGTGTTTATCTCAATATCATCTTTATATAATAAAACACTTTAGTGTTCTAGAATATAAAGGTTCACCCGCAGCGGGTTAAACACTGATATAGAGATAATGTTTCTAGTCAAACTAGTTACATTATAACAGTTCCCTAATTTAAGTACACACCCGAAGGTAGTTCCTAAACTTAGGTATCTACGGTTAAAACTGCGACTTTCGTCCCATTTCTAATTTGCAGATTAATCTCTATTGAAGTCAGTATCCTGTTCAAAACAAATTCTGAACATCAATACATATATTTATGTATCACACTAAGTATTTAAAATCTATTTTAATACTAGTAGTGAACATAATTTGACAAACATCTTTGAAGTCAAAGCCTTGCTCGTTCTTCAATTCCTTCATGTCTACTTTGTTCAAACGGCAGTTACGCTTCCGCGATCCCGTTTGCCACTTTTAGCAGACATTTTGGGATATGTCCTTTATCTTCCTAGAAGATAATAATGATTTTGCCTTTGCCCTTTTCATATTCCAGAAGCCTTTAGCCAAGCCTTGGCCTTCTAGAATATCGAAGTAAGGTGCGTCTTGCGCTACTTGTCTTATTGCAAATTTTGACTTTGTCTCCTTGAGAATAGTCATTAACCCTCCAAGAGTTTACTATTGCAATTTTAGTACTTCTAAAATCTAAGTATAGATTTATGAAGATCCTTCAATTTCTTTATCATACTTTAAGGATCTAATCCTTAGTTCTGATTCAGAAATTAAGGAGTTTATTGCGATAAGCTTAATGGATTAAGCACTAAAGTTATCATCACATAATCTTCCAAAGATTATGCTCTACTAATTGCTCAACTCCGGGCTTAGGCATAATATGTTATTTTATCAAATAAAGTAACTTTTATTTTTCCAGGACCATCCTGAAATTTTATTCCCAATTTGAAAACTAAACCATTTAAATACATTTTCCCAAGGACTATCTATTAAACGTCAACCTTTCAATTTTATCTTGATTTTAATAGTCCAACTATTTAATCAAGGATTTATGTACTATTTATTATAATGATTACAATAGTCCGACTATTTAATCAACTATAATTTAATAGATTAAAATCATTATATTGATTACTATAATCCAATTATAAAATCAACTATAAATGAATAGTTAGAATATATAGTCCAACTATTTATTAAAACAACAATTTAAATATTAGTCCAACTAACATTTAATTTCTTTGACGATTGATATTTGTTTGACGCGTATGGCGAGTAATTGAACGAGTATTGCAAATTCAATTCTTGCCTCCCACTATTTTTCGGCGAGCCTCTAACCCTTTGTCGAGTACTCGGGAAACCGCATTTCCTAGTGGGCTAGGATCCCGTTAAATATAACACAATCTTGACTTTGGCCAACAAATTGTATGATAATTAACTAGGTAGGTCTCTAAGATCGATTGGATCCAATCCAATTCATAGATCTGGTAGGGGGACATCCAAGTCTGAAACATATATCTTATATATGCCAATACATCCAATGTATTACCTAACATTTTTCCTCTGAATCAACCAAGCCTTGGCTTTGGCACAACAAACTTAGTGATCCCAGTTCAGCACGACCCATTGACTATGGAAAGCTTCGTAATCAATGTCGATGGACAAGAAGTGGTCTTGACTTTGGCCAACAAACCACAACTTGGACAAGACACTGACATGGAACAAAGCTCTAGTGATTCAAACACATTCTCGACGGACAAATGCCTTGACTTTGGCCAACAAGCCAATGCTAGTCTCGGATCTTGAGTGAGAATCACTCAATGGAAAGAAATACGCTTAATATTGTGCGAGGATTTTTCGAGTGCAAATTGGCAACCAATTTATTATCTTTGTTAAGGTCTCATCATCATACACCCTTAAACATGCATTCTAAACACATAATAAAGCGCGTATAAATAAATAATAATGATATGCGGATGGATACTTTACACATTGATCCTAGATCGAATCTCTCTCTTTCTCTCTCCCGCTAGCACATGTATTACTTCTACCCGTTACACTACACTTATAAAGAAACCTCATTTACATTGAGGGGAATACAAATAGGTGAGAAGAGAATACAAAGAATATGAGGTAATAAGGCTGGACACGCAGGTCCAATTAATAAATCAAATTTATTACAACAATTTCTAAAATTGTCCCACCCAACTAATATCCATCCGATATACATTATTCATGCATCGCAACCATGTATTCACACAAGCATGTTATCAATGAATCTAATCAAATTAATTAATATGATAATAAGTGATCATCCAATGTTTCAAACAACGATTGATTTTGCTCGAGTCAAACTCATTTTTGCGAATAAGTACTCAAAGTACGAATTCTCGAATTAAATTAAACTACATTATTAATCCAATTTAATATGCATTCAATTCTAATTCACTTATTTAATTCCAAATTAAATATTACACTTTATTAATAAACCTTTTACGACTTAAATTCCAAATTTAATCGTTACGGGTCTCAAAGCCCGATTAACGTCCCACGTTAATTTAATTAAAGTCCAATGTGCTTTTAATTAATTTCTTAAGGCATGGACTTTTGGTCAACTCGGGTCAAACCGAATAACCAAAATCCAATCCGGGTGTTACCATATAAGCCCAGAAATCAATCTTGACCCATTAGGCCCAATTAAACTATAAAGGTCCATTAAGTCACATTTGGGCTTTATGGATGCGGTTTTGGGCCCAATCGGATCCAATCCATTTTGCCTTAACCCAATTTGTAAGACAAAGCCCAACAAGCCCAATTACAACACTTAAGCCCAATTTCACAAAATAGGCCTAAATAATTAAATTCCAAAATCCAATTTCCCAATTTAATACCAAAGTGTATAACATGATTAATTATAAAAATTAACATTTCTAAAACATCAATATACACAATTAATCATGCTCATTTTATTATCATCACATGTCCAACACATTTTGATTAAAATCAAACCCATTTATCATGCTTCAAGTGTCTCGGCCATGGGGAATTATTTTGTCCAAATCAAATTCAATCCAATTAATTCAATTCAACATTAAATCATATCCCCAAATGATTTCCAACACATCCAATGAATCAAAAAATCAAAATCACAAGAACACATTAGGGCACCATTCGGCCAAACCTTCCAATTTTGGGGAAAATTATTCCAAATCAATTTTCTTGAAATTGATCAAATCAAACCTTCGATTAAACATGTTTGAAACATACTTAATCATCCAATTCAACCAAATCATGCTTGAAAACATTTTACCCAAATTTTAAGCCCTAAACTTTTTCATGCTCAAACCTTGCTCTAGATGCCATTGTTGGTTTCTATTATGGTCCCAAGATCAATAATAAGCATGAATCATGTGCGAATACAAATCGAAGAAGTTTCGGAATACTCACATCGATCGGTTGAACGACGAGGCAAGCAATAAAACTCAAAATTCTGCTCCTTGTACATTCGGTAGTGGGCTGTGTTATTGATTTTTGTATAAAAAATGGTAATATGTTTTCCAAAAACAAATACCAAATTTTGCCTCCAAAACCAAAGCCATTAATGGCTTGCCAACCACACACATCAACTGCCATCAATCAGTGAATAGTGACTGGCGTCAATCACTCAAAGTGAAAGACATACATCACTTGATTGACGAATGATGTGATGCTAGATACGAGTAGCGATTTGACGCTTGATTTGATTTACGTGCCGCACTCGAATTCGAAATGCGAATGCGCTCATAAATAATCTCGGGCTCGGGTTCGCTAATTCCAAATTAATGAATTTTCCGTTGCGTCGTAATTAAATGATTACGCCTAGCGAATCACTATTCACGTCACTAACGAATTATTCTAAATTAATTCGTTCGTCCGAATTAAAATCTAATTTTAATTCCGCGTCGAAATCCAATTTCGTTAATATATCAAATATATTAATTTATCGATTAATTCCAAATTAATCTTTATCTCTCTTTAATTGATATTTTATCCCAGATAAATATCTCCGTAATTAATCACAGATTAATTCTCTCTATTCTAATTAATCCCAGATTAATTTAGAGTGCGAGTCATACGTCATCGGTGAATCTTTGGGAAGCGACCCATGAGATCCCCGTATATATTGGCAGTAAATTTGATCGTCAGACTATCAGAACACGAAAGTACCTCGTACTACGTTTATTCCGATTTACAAGACAAGGTTGGCCT
Organism: Zanthoxylum bungeanum; assembly: GCA_019454045.1. Lineage (NCBI taxonomy): Eukaryota > Viridiplantae > Streptophyta > Magnoliopsida > Sapindales > Rutaceae > Zanthoxylum > Zanthoxylum bungeanum. Next base: position 111,016 of record SKCR01036247.1, read on the forward strand.
CTAGCAAAGCGCCATGCTCACCCAATTCTCCGGAAATATCCTTACAGGAATAAAGGATCTGTATCAGGCATAGTATACGTAGTATTGCGTATTTCTGTCCAGTATCGAATGATCACGTGCTAGGCCTGGGGCTGGAATTGTGTCTGCCCCGTACGAAGCACATGTCGGATATCTGGTGACTAGTCTCTATAATCGGATAAACCTGACCTTGTCATTTTATCTCGATAGCTGCAACATTTAAGAGAACCAGTCCCGTATCCTACGTGACCATCATCTCCATATGACTGGAGTGACACTTTCGTCTTGACATCACACCCAACACACTACGATTCTCAATATACTCAGCATTGGCGTACACATAACCGGTTAAAGCCCTGTACGACCGCAACCAAAGTATATTGATTGTCGCAAGTATTAGCGGTGCAAGTCTCAGGTTAAGACCAAATACACCTACCCTAATTTCGGACTTCCATAGACACATAGTCATAATACCAATGGAATTACGAGGGGGTCTATCCAGAGCGAAGCTGTTTCTCGTACCATCGGTGAAACACAACCTACTATTACACTTGCATAAGTATTGTATACGCAAATATATGAGAACTATACCGTTGTGCCCTCACAACGCGCACAACTGTAATACTAGTCTTTTACGTATTTATCGATGTCCAATCTCGATAATACTCTGACTAGGGATATTTAATGATTTATCCTTCGTGGACTGATACTGTCTCATATCATTCTCCGGCCAGGAACAAATCATAGGGACCTCTCATCATTTATATATCTAGGTGGTCTAATCACAAATGATAAGAGTGCAATCTCCTTTGTCACATAGTTAATTTGTACAACAACATAATGATCTGTACAAATAGTGACGCTATGGGTCATAATTGTCCAACAACCGGATCTAGGAATTGGATTGGATCCAATCGATCTTAGAGATCTACCTAGTTAATTAATATACAATTTGTTGGCCAAAGTTAAGATTGTGTGATATTTAACGGGATCCTAGCCAACTAGGAAACATGGTTTCCCGAGTACTCGACAGAGGGTTAGAGGCTCGCCAAAAAATAGTGGGAGGCAAGAATTAAATTTGCAATATTCGTTTAATTACTTGCCATACGCGCTCAAACAAATATCATTCATCATATAAATTAAATGTTAGTTGGACTAATATTTAATTGTTATTTTAGTAAATAGTTGGACTATATTCAAACTATTCATTTATAGTTGATTTTATAATTGGATTATAGTAATCAATATAAATGATTTTAATCTATTAAATTATAGTTGATTAAATAGTTGAACTATTGTAATCATTATAATAAATAGTACAAAAATCGTTGATTAAATAGTTGGACTATTAAAATCAAGATAAAATTGAAAGATTGACATTTAAAACATAATCCTGGAGAAAATGTATTTAAATGGTTTAATTTTCATATTGGGAATTATTTCAGGATGGTCCTGGAAAATAATAAGTTACTTTATTTGATAAAATAACATATTATGCCTAAGCCCGGAGTTAAGCAAATAGTGGAGCATGGTGTAGACAACAGAACCTGGGCGACGCTGTTCTAGGCTCGCGACCTAGTTGGGAAGTACAAAATAACATGGAGTCGCCACCCGGTGTGAACCGGGACAAAGATTTAAGGCCGCACTCACCCCTCGCAAGGGAAGACCTCAAACCGTTTGGGTTCGAAATGGTTCCTTACTTATGTCACTTGTGATGATATAATTTGTGCAATAAACTAACCGAATCTATTCAACATTCATGTTCAAGGGTACTTAGATCTAACATGCTTTCATCCAAATAATTCCACGCAATGTAACACAACAAGCATATTGAACCATTAAATCAACATGTATAAATCATTACCCAAACGCATCATAAACTAAGAACATGCGTAAAGAACAACCTAAACATGCTTTAACAAATAAATAACAAACTAAATTAAACCATGCTTTAAATAATAAACAAATAACCTAAAGACTATAGCATGCTCAAATACAAATTTGGATGAGACGAGATAAACATGTATCTTAAGTGGTACGTGGCATTGTATCCCGAGTGCAGACCATATTACCATCCATTCGGAATCGGCTATGGAATTTACGTCCGGGTTTCCATCCGATATACCACAAAAGGGAACACATATCCCGCTCATCCAACAATCACATCATGCTTCAAACAACTCTCATGCAATATATATTAAAATAAATAAAACAAAGATAAAGAAGATAAGTAAAAAAGGTGCCCTCAGGTCTAACCTCTTTTGTCGTCTAAGAAAGGGCGTTACACGTCCGTTGGAAGGGAGATTGATCCGATGCTTTTCCAATTCGTCTACTCAATGTTTTCCCTCATTGTTTTGATGCTTGGGCTGCTGTTTTAAGTCCGTTTTGCTGCTGTTTTGCTTTTCTGTTTCAGGTCACTATTTTGGTCGTTTAGTGGACTGTTTTGGGTGATTTTGAAGGCTTAGGGGTGTGCGTTTGTAAGGATTTTTTAGGGAAACTTTATGGAGGTTTTTGGGATGGTGTTTAGGTGATTTTAGGACTGTTTTATAGGCCAAAGTCGCAACAAAAACTGACCAGAACAGCAAGCTAAACTCGGCAGTTCACTGGTGCAGGGGGGTGTTTTCAGGGACTGTTTTGGGGCTGTGAATGGGGCTGTGTTTGGAGGGTGTTTAGTGCGAATTTAGGGCTGTGAATAAGGTTTATTTGAGGGTGTTTTAGAGCTGTGAATGGGGGCTGGAACTCGGCAATGGAGGATTAAGTTTAGGGCTTGGGCGTGAAGGGTGTTGATGATGGCGGGAGGGTGCGGCAATGGAGGCTATTGGATCTTGAAGGTGCGGCAATGGAGGCTTCAAGGAGGTTCTTGGACGTGCAAGGAGGCTTGAGAAAGTGTTTGGGACGTGCTTGGGGAAGTATATGTGCTAGGTTTGAATGGGGGGTGAAGGCCTCTTTTTTTAGGCAAAGAGAGAGGACTTTCCTTATTTGATTAGGAAAGAATCTCCTAATTGGTGTCTAACAAGGAATATATCTCCTAATTTGGATTTGTGATTGGATTGATTTGGTAAGGGATTTGATTTGATTTAGGCATGTGTTAAATGTGATTTTGGCTATTTAGGAAGGTTATGGGCGTGAATCACTCTCATTGGGTGTGTGGTTTTGGTTTGACTTGGTTGACTTGGGTATTTTGGGTTTGGTTTGGGTTTGGTTTGGGTTTTGGGCCTTAGGTAAGCTTTGAAACGGAAGTCCAACAAACAACCGGAGCCAAACAACGAGGTTAAATCCAACAAAAATTCCATTTTCCAACTTTACCCTTCCAACGTCCGTTTCCCGCGACTTTCATGACTAAAGAAGTAGTTGCCTCCATACGAGACTCATCATTGGGCTAATGTGTAAAAATGCAATGCCTACAGTCGCCCCCACTTTGATGGGACTTGTGCAGTGTGTGACAATGACAATCCTATCAAAGTACGTGCAATGCATTTTAACTTACCTGGCTCGCTAGATGTCACCTGGTCTGTCTGCTGTGCTGAGTTGATAATGCTAAACCCTGTACCTAGGGCGTCGCGGTTGCGTCTCCGTACCTAGAGTGCCGCAGTGATGATGTTGGTTGTCTGGATGCTAACCCCATACCTAGGGTGTCGCAGTGACGTCTCCGTACCTAGAGAGCCACAAATGTCTGAGTGCTAACCTTGTACCTAGGGTATCGCAGTGACGTCTCCGTACCTAGAGTGCCACAAATGTCTGAATGCTAACCCCGTACCTAGGGTGTCGCAGCTGTGATATCTCCATACCCGGAGTGCCGTACCTGGCAAAACTGATCTGATATCTCCATACCCGGAGTACCGTACCTGGCTGAACTGATATCTTCATACCTGGAGTGCCCTACCTGGCTGAACTGATATCTCCATACCCGGAGTGTCGTACCTGGCTGAACTGATATCTCCATACCCGGAGTGCCGTACCTGGCTGAACTGATATCTCCATACCCGGAGTGCCGTCCCTGGCAAAAACTGATTTGAACCAATGTGGGCCTCGCCCGCAGAATGCCATACCCGGCAGATCTGATGCTGAAACTAATGTGGGCCTCGCCTCCTGAATGCCATACCCGACAAGTCTGTTACTGATGTTGATCTAATGTGGGCCTCGCCCTCTGAATGCCATACCTGGCAAGTCTACTACTGATGCCGATTCTCTATTTTGAATACTGTAGTGCCTCTCTTCGAGATAATCTTGATAGCTAAACATATTTTTGTCCTCAACGGATGCTTCACGTCAAAGCCAAAGAATCTTCAAAGTACTCGACAAACTCAAACCCAATCCTCTGAATGGGTGATCTGAACTAGACTCCTAGTGTGTGTGTGTGCTAAGGCTCCTTCGCAGCTTATTCCTTAAGTCAGCCAACTCGATGCTTTCGCTTCGGAGAATCGGATCAGTGGGTCTAACCAACCTGGATGTCTGGGTCACATTCTGTGATTACTGTAACATACTCAACATGATATGGTTTTCTTTTATTGCATCGTCTCTTTCTTTTCATCTTAGACTTTCATTTTTTTCTTTTTTCTTTTCTTTTTTCTTTTGTTTTTTTTTCTTTTTTTTTTCTTTTTCATTTCTTTTCTTGACACACCTACCCTTTAAGGTAGCATTTCTCCTCATGGTGGTCCTAATACTCGCCCATGGGTAGCTTCACGCTTATTGGTTATAGGCGGTCTATTTCTTTTCTTTTCATTGCAGAGACTTTTCTTTCTTTATTTCCCACCATATCATGTATCGTAGCAAAGGCAAATCAGTGTGGACATCTAGGCAAACGGTCATTCACCGATCCACCATCTCTTCAACTAGTCATCTCATCAACCGCTCAGGCTTCTACTGTTGAGATACCTTTTTCAAGTGCTTAATGAGTCCAGCCGAGATCAATCCATTCAGAATACCGGATAAGAGCGCGTCTCGCGCTTCTCGCTTCTAAGGCTTCTCCCTACAGCACATAATGTCATCACCGGACATATGTTTAACCATCAAAGACTTCTCTCTCACTTTTTTTTTTTACTCACTCACTCACTCACTCTAAGGAATTCTTCCTATTTACTGCTGACCATGTGGGCTTCGCCCCCGGGATCCATACCCGAAATTCAAACTCAAAATGGGCCATAACCCTCAGATTACCATTTGAATCTTAACACCGATGTGGACCTCAGCCCTAGGATTTCTTCCCAAATTCAATACAGTGCTTTCGCTGTTTCTGATTGGCTTGTCTTTGCAGCTTTCTGTTTTATTCTTCGATACCTGTGAATATAAAACAAAAACACAAAACACTCAAAAAAAGGAATGCAATAATGGGTTATATGTGTGCATGCATGCATGAGTTCTCTTTATCCCGTTGGGTTAGGTCTTCTGCGGGTGACTATTCAGTCTTCTGTCCCTCAGACAAAATATAACTTCAATCTGTCAACATTGATCGGCTCGGTGAACTCATTCCCTTCCAAGTCCGACAGTCTCACTGCTCCATTTCCCATTACCTTCTGAACAATGTATGGTCCTTCCCAATTTGGTCTGAACTTCCCTCTTGGGTCTGTCATCGACGGCTTTGACTGCTTAAGTACCAGATCACCTTTCTTGATCTTAGTAGGATGTGCCTTCTTATTAAATGCTCGGGCCAACCTCTTCTGATATATCTGCATGTGATGCAAGGACTTCATCCTCTTCTCATCCATCAATGCTAACTGATCAAACCTCTGCGAGGTCCATTCTTGTTCAGGTAACTCTGCTTCTGCTAACACCCGCATGGACTGTATCTCAACTTCCACCGGCTGTACCGCTTCCATTCCATAGACTAAAGAGTAAGGCATAGCTCCGGTCGCCGTCCTCACAGATGTTCTGTACCCCCACAGGGCATACGGCAGCTTATCAGCCCAGTCTTTGTAATTCTCCGTCATCTTCGCCAGAATCGTCTTTATTATCTTGTTGGCTGCCTCAACTGCTCCATTAGCCTGCGGCCTGTATGGTGAAGACTTATGATGACCTATCCCATACCTCTGTAACATCGCCTTGGTCTCTCCCTGAAACTGGACTCCATTGTCCGTAACCACGTGATGCGGCATACCGTACCAGCATATGAGATTCAGGGCTATGAACTTAGCCATTTGTTTTGCCGTGACATTACGGGATGACTCGGCTTCCACCCATTTCGAGAAGTAGTCCACTGCTACCACTATAAAGCGATGTCCGTTTGACGTATTCGGCCGAATCTCTCCAATCATATCAATTCCCCATGCTGAGAAATGCCACAGTTCTGACAACCCGTGCAATTTTGTATGCGGCAAATGATTCAAATTCCCATGCGCTTGAAAATCTTGACAGTGCTTTACCAGCTTCGCGCAGTCGGCTTCCATGGTTGACCAGTAAAAGCCTTGTCTCACAATCTTGCGGGACAAGTTCAATCCGTTCATATGCGGTCCAAAGACACCAGCATGCACTTCATCCATTATCTTCTGAGCTTCTTCATTTCTCAAGCATTTCAGCCGAACACCATTCGCTTGCCTCTTGTAGAGTTCTCCCTTCAAAATCACATATTGAGCAGCCAACTTCTGAATGGCGATTCTGTCTTTTCTGTTCACTTCCTCTGGGAATTCCCTATGTTCCAGATACCTTTGAATATCATGATACCAAGGTTTTTCGTCATCGACCTCTACTCCCAAGATCCTCTCTATCTCATAAACCGGTTTTCTGGCCGTTGTCAGCACAAGTGGTCTCATCACCAATTTCTCTGGATTCTCCCAGGTTGTGGCTAACGTCGCCAATGCATCTGCCATCTGATTTTCTTCCCGAGGCAAGTGCTGAAATTTGCAGTTAGGGATAGCCTGTGCTAGGTTTCTGAGGTGGAATAAGTACGGCTTCAACCGTTCTTCCTTTAACTCTCATTCTCCTTGCATCTGCCGGATCACCAACATTGAATCTCCGTAAACATCCACGTTTTTCGTAGCTCTCAAGGCTATTAATGTAGTCAAGCCGAATGCACATGCTTCATACTCAGCCATATTATTAGTTACCCTGAACGTCAACCTCTTGGCCATAGGCAAAGTCTCTCCCCCATGGGTTACTATTACAATACCGATTCCGACTCCTTTGCAGTTCACTGCTCCATCAAAATACATCTTCCAACCTTGAACTGCTATAGTTTGGATTTCTTCGTCAGGGAATTCAAACTTCTACTGATCCCCTTCAATAGGTTGCAAGGCTAGGAATTCTGCCATGGCTCGCCCTTTGATTACCTTTGAAGTGAGGTACTCGATGTCAAATTCAGTCAACAGTACTAACCATCTGCCCAGCTTTCCAACTAGTGAAGGCACCGAATGTAGATACTTCAAAGGATTCTCCTTTGCGACCACTTGGATCTTGTAAGACTGGAAATAGTGGCGTAATTTCCTGGACACCCATACTACTGCTAGACAAATCTTCTCCACTTTCTGATAGCGAGCTTCGTACGGAAGCAGCTTCTTATTGAGGTAGTAGATGGCGTGCTCTACTCCTGTCTCATCGGCTTATACCATCATCACCCCCAGCGCTTCGGGTTCAATAGCCAAATAAAACACCAAAGGTCTGCCCTGTTTCGGAGGTCTCAGGACGGGAGGTTTCACCAAATATTCCCTTATTCTGTCAAATGCTTCCTGACACTGCTCGTTCCACTTTACCGGCTGATCCTTCCTCAACAACTTGAATATGGGCTCACATACTGATGTCATCTTGGCAATGAACCGACTAATATACTGGATTTTCCCTAGGAAGGCTCTGACTTCTTTTTTTCTAACCCAACGGGTATCCATGATGGCTTTTAAGACACAAGGGTTAACATGATGCATGTATGCATGAGATGTATGCGATGCATGGAATGTATAAGTTGGCCCATTATCATTTTAAAGCATTCAATCGCACCATTGCGCAGTGCAAACTTGTCCCAGTTGAAAAGGCCCAACAGGTTTACACTTTACAATGATATGGCTAAATGACTTCAAATGATAAAAGGCCCATTCACAAAATGGCTCACCGGCATTTTAGAAGCTTTTGGCCCACCTGTCAAAGGACACGAACTCGCCCCAGTTTAAATGGCCCAACAAGTTCACATCTTTTGACAAAAGGTCCAACTGGATCCAAATGACGGCGGTCCAACACACAAATATAAAAAAAATAACTACCGATTCTTTCAAGGCTAAGTTTCACAAGTGGGTTCACGGGGCGCGGACAAAGGCTCTCGTTTGACGAAGGATTACCCACAACTATGACTCCCCACTCAAGGGTTCGAGCGACCAAGTGAGTGCACCATTTTTTATACCTTACGGTACGTGCCAACGAGTTACAGTGTGTGACTAACTGTCGAATGGATTTCCCATCGTAGATTCCCCAGAGGGAAGGTGGAGCGAGGCTCTCTTAAGTACCCAAGCCCCTTAGGCTCTTATCGCTTGGTGTCAGGAATAAACAACGAGTCCTCCAAACTAGTATGTCACAACGAGCTACAAGTAATGATTTATCTAGGTGCCTTCACAGCTTTTCCCCGAAGGGTAGTGAGTGAAGGAAGACACCCAACCATCACCTAGCTTCAACAAAGCCTTTGATTAACCCCCTCAACCCACTATAGAAATGGTCAACTAATGCACAAATTATACACATCACAAGACATGATTTCGAGGCCGATTCTCTAGATCCCCAGTGGAGTCGCCAAACTATAGACAACTGAACCTGGGCGACGCTGTTCTAGGCTCGCGGCCTAGTTGGGAAGTACGAAATAACATGGAGTCGCCACCCGGTGTGAACCGGGACAAAGATTTAAGGCCGCACTCACCCCTCGCAAGGGAAGACCTCAAACCGTTTGGGTTCGGAATGGTCCCTTACTTATGTCACTTGTGATGATATAATTTGTGCAATAAACTAACCGAATCTATTCAACATTCATGTTCAAGGGTACTTCGATCTAACATGCTTTCATCCAAATAATTCCACGCAATGTAACACAACAAGCATATTGAACCATTAAATCAACATGTATAAATCATTACCCAAACACATCATAAACTAAGAACATGCGTAAAGAACAACCTAAACATGCTTTAAAAAATAAATAACAAACTAAATTAAACCATGTTTTAAATAATAAACAAATAACCTAAAGACTATAGCATGCTCAAATACAAATTTGTATGAGACGAGATATACATGTATCTTAAGTGGTACGTGGCATTGTATCCCGAGTGCAGACCATATTACCGTCCATTCGGAATCGGCTATGGAATTTACTTCCGGGTTTCCATCCGATATACCACAAAAGAGAACACATATCCCGCTCATCCAACAATCACATCATGCTTCAAACGACTCTCATGCAATTGTATATTAAAATAAATAAAACAAAGATAAAGAAGATAAGTAAAAAAGATGCCATCAGGTCTAACCTCTTTTGTCGTCTAAGAAAGGGCGTTACACGTCCGTTGGAAGGGAGATTGATCCGATGCTTTTCCAATTTGTATACTCAATGTTTTCCCACGTTGTTTTGATGCTTGGGCTGCTGTTTTAAGTCCGTTTTGCTGCTGTTTCACTGTTCTGTTTCAGGTCACTGTTTTGGTCGTTTAGTGGACTATTTTGGGTGATTTTGAAGGCTTAGGGGGGTGCGTTTGTAAGGATTTTTTAGGGAAACTTTGTGGAGGTTTTTGGGATGGTGTTTAGGTGATTTTAGGACTGTTTTATAGGCCAAAGTCGCAACAAAAACTGACCAGAACAGCAAGCTAAACTCGGCAGTTCACTGGTGCGGTGGGGTGTTCTCAGGGACTGTTTTGGGGCTGCGAATGGGGCTGTGTTTGGAGGGTGTTTAGTGTGAATTTAGGGCTGTGAATAAGGTTTATTTGAGGGTGTTTTAGAGCTGTGAATGGGGGCTGGAACTCGGCAATGGAGGATTAAGTTTAGGGCTTGGGCGTGAAGGGTGTTGATGATGGAGGGAGGGTGCGGCAATGGAGGCTATTGGATCTTGAAGGTGTGGCAATGGAGGCTTCAAGGAGGTTCTTGGAATTGCAAGGAGGCTTGAGAAAGTGTTTGGGACGTGCTTGGGGAAGTATATGTGCTAGGTTTTGAATGGGGGGTGAAGTCCTCTTTTTATAGGCAAAGAGAGAAGACTTTCCTTATTTGATTAGGAAAGAATCTCCTAATTGGTGTCTAACAAGGAATATATCTCCTAATTTGGATTTGTGATTGGATTTGATTTGGTAAGGGATTTGATTTGATTTAGGCATGTGTTAAATGTGATTTTGGCTATTTAGGAAGGTTATGGGCGTGAATCACTCTCCTTGGGTGTGTGGTTTTGGTTTGACTTGGTTTGACTTGGGTATTTTGGGTTTGGTTTGGGTTTGGTTTGGGTTTTGGGCCTTAGGTAAGCTTTGAAACGGAAGTCCAACAAACAACCGGAGCCAAACAACGAGGTTAAATCCAACAAAAATTCCATTTTCCAACTTTACCCTTCCAACGTCCGTTTCCCGCGACTTTCATGACTAAAGAAGTAGTTTCCTCCATACGAGACTCATCATTGGGCTAATGTGTAAAAATGCAATGCCTACACATGGTCTTTGGAAGATTTATGTGATGATAACTTAAGTGCTTAATTCATTAAGCTTGTCGCAGTAGACTCCTTAATTTCTGAATCAGAACTAAGAATTAGATTCTTAAAGTATGATAATGAAATTGAAGGATCTTCATAAATCTATACTTAGATTTTAGAAGTACTAACTTGCAATAGTAAACTCTTGGAGAGTTAATGACTATTCTCAATGAGACAAAGTTAAACTTTGCAATTGGCAAGTAGCGTAAGGCGCACCTCACTTCGATATTCTAGAAACCCAAGGCTTGGCCAAAGGCTTCTGGAATATGATAAAGGGCAAAGGCAAAATCATTATAGTCTTCTGGGAAGATAAAAGACATATCCCAAAATGTCTGCCGAAATGTGGCAAACGGGATCGCGGAAGCGTGACTGCCGTTTGGACAAAGCAGACATGAAGGAATTGAAGAACGAACAAGGCTCCGACTTCAAATATGTTTGTCATCATTATGTTCACTACTAGTATTAAAATTAGATTTTAAATACTTAATGTGGTACATAAATATGTACTGATGTTCAGAATCTACTTTGAGCAGGATACTGAACTTCAGTTGAGATTTATCTGCGAATTGGAAACGGGACGAAAGTCGCTGTTTTATCCACAAAAACCTAAATTTAGGAACTACCCTTTGGGTATGTACCTGAATTTGGAAACTGTTATAATGTAACTAGTTTGACTAGATACATTATCTCTATATCAGTGTTTAACCCGCTGCGGGTGAAACATTATATTCTAGAACACTAAAGTGTTTTATTATATAAAGATGATATTGAGATAAACACATTAGATGTGAATAACAGAGTTTATACTTTGAATATAAATAAAATCTCAAACGTATAATATGACAAACAAATAGCTCAATCTGATTTGATCAAATGAAACTTTTGTGGCATTGTTGTCTGAGACACAATTTAAACAAGACTCGTATATCCACACTTTTGAAGAGTGGGTACTCGGACTGATTTGATCCTATTCAAATAAAGTCTACGAATATATTTTATTGGGCAATGCGCCCAAAACACTATTTACTTGGTAAAAGTGTAAATACCACTGATCTGTTAGCCCTAGTTCATAGTGAAGCAAGTGGGCGCATGTCTAGCTAGGCTAGAGGTGGATATGAATATTTTGTGACCTTTACGGATGTGGCATCACGTTATGGTTATGTGTTTCTTTTGAAGAACACAAATCGGAAAATTTTAAAGTTTCGACACAAAATAGATGAACAGATCAGTTAAAGTATTAAACTGTCACGGTAAGACCGTAATGGAAAATACTTAAGAAATAAGTTTCAAGTATACTTGAAAGAGTAAAGTATTCTTTCAATGAGGACTCCTCCCGGAACACGTCAAAGTGACGGTGTGTCCGAACAGAGTAACCAAATTTTGTTGGACATGATAAGGTTAATCATGAGTCGCTTTGAGCTACCATTTCCTTCAATGGATAAGCATAAACAGTGCAAGAACTTATTTAGAATAAGATTCCATAAATATCTGTTTGACAGATTTCATATTAGATATGAACAGGAAAGAAACTGGGTTTCACATTCCTGATAATTTGGGAATGCTAGGCATATGTTTGGATGATACCAAACTAAAACCCAAATTGGATAAGTGTCAATTGTAGGTAATCCTAGGGATACCAAAGTATTATACTTATACAACTCACTAGAGAACAATTAGATTGTTGCTCACCATGTGGTTTTCCTAAGATGAATACCGATATGCAGTGGTTAGTGGGAGGATAGTAAAACTCGATGAAAATCGAAGTAATACTATTCAAGGCACCGAATCTTAATGGAACATAAATAGTTCATCAAGGATGAAACTATACCATTAATCTTCGTATACACAAGAACCACGTAGGTCGAACAGAGTTAGAAAACAACTTGGGGTATGGGTTTCTGATCTCACCTCATAAAGATGTCTATCTTTTGAGGAATACCAGCTGACTACGTATGAGGAAGTGATACAAAGTATCGACTCCCTATTATGATAAAGTGTCAGGAATTCGAAATGGATTCCATGTATATCAACCAGTTTGGATACTAGTTGATGTACCGTAAGATATTGTGCCTACTGGTACTTATAAGTCTTCAAGGAAGACATACATGGATGTCAACATACCAACGTATAAAGCTAGGCTTGTAGTGGAAATGTATCGTTATCAACATTGTGTCGATTACGATTCAACCTTTTACCTGTTGCCATGGTAAATCCATTTGGATAATGCTTGCTAAAGCTGCGTGTTTTATTCATCAAATATGACAGCTTTACGGGAAAATCGCTTTCCTGAAAAGGAAACCTTTTGGAGGATGTTTACAACATCATATCGACTTTGTCGTACCAAAACTAGCAAACAAGGTTTGCGGGTCAATCGATCCATGTTTGGATTGAAGTAAGCATTAGGTTCTTGGAATTATCGTTTAGATGTAATCATAATGGAGTATGATTTAATTCAAAACGAAAATGATTCTTGTGTATATAAGAGGGTTAGTGGGAGCGCACTGACAATGGATGTCCTATAAATAATGATAATATGTCATTTCTTGGAAATGATATTCCCATAAAAACTATCGGCGAAAGCTTGGCTTTCGAATACTCTCTGAGAAATCGTACATTGAAAAATGTTTGCGACCTGGTGTCTCATATGCTTTGAGCATATGGATTCACAAACAGGCCAATCCAAGTGATAGTCACTGGATTGATGTTAAGAACATCCGTTAGTATCTTAGAGAACTAAGGATGTTGTCTAAAACTATGGAGAAGGAGAACTTGAAGTGACTGGGATCACTATAGCAAGTTTCCTAAACCGATAAGACGACTAAAAGTCACAAACGGTACTATACAGTTTGAATAACGGAACATTGAGCTGGAAATCTTCCAAGCAAGATACTGTTACCGAATAAACAACAAATGCGGGTTATTGCTGCAGCTGAGGCGGCAATAGAAGCCTTCTGGGTCGATAATAAATCTAATTAGATTAGATATAATTCTGTTAGCAGCTGAGCTAGGCTTGAGCACATGCTAAAGAATTAATGGTCTCATAAACGATCCAGATATATACTTCGATATTCATCTGATTCGTTCGGATCATACATCGTGGCGATGTGATGATCGAATAAATCGCATCAGATGATAATCATGAAAATCCGCTGACGAATGCCTTTTCTCAACAGTTTGAGCAATCGTACATAGTTTGGGTGTTAGACACTCGAGTGACTGGCTATAGGCCAAGTGGGAGATTGTTGGACAATTATGACTAGGGATGGCAGTGGGTAGGGTATGGTGCGGGTTTTCCATTACCAAACCCGCACCCGCATATGTAAATAAATTACCAAACCCGCATCATACCCGTTGCGGGTTTTAATTTTCATTACCAAACCCGCACCGCATTTAAAAATAAATTACCAAACCCGCATTGGTACCCAACGGATTTTTTGCGGGTTTTTAAAATATTGAATTACTTTGTGTTCTTAATAATATAATTTTTTTAATTAAATAATTTATTTTTAATTGATAGCTGTAGTTTTCACAATTGTTTTTCATTTGACATATACAACATGCAATGTATGTATATACAGTACATAGATAACATAATGTATGAAAGACTCAGTACTATATGTTTATTTTTTCATATAAACATAATTAAAACGAGTTCTACCCTTCGTAATTATAATGATCTAAATTAGCCAACTCAATCGACAATAAGCTAAAAAGTAATCACCAACCTTTGGTCATATTTTTTTATGCTAAGTGTAATGAAAGTGATGCTTACAATGCTCAAGTGGTGTAAGTGTAATGAAGAAGCAGGAAAGCTACTGAAGTTCCAGAAAACACTAGCTTATTTTGCTCTTCTCCCGTTTCTGATTATGTGAACTTAATCCAATTTTTTACATTATAATTTTATTAACAATTGTGATTAGAAAAAAAATTAATAGTCATGCAAAAAATCTTCAGTTGGGCAGGTTGCGGGCTGCGGCTGAGTGTGAGCCTGGAACTGTGGATTAATATTTTAGGTTTAGGTTTTGTTAGTTGTTTTTATATGAATGTTTTTTTATATTTTCCTAAAAATATTAATTAATAAAAAATAATATTGCGGGTATGCGGATACCCGTAATTTTTTCTTAAATACCGCACCCGCACCGCACCCGCAGCGGGTTCTGCTTTAAATTACCAAACCCGCACCGCACCCACTAATATATTTACCAAATCTTACCCATTGCGGGCGGGTTTTTGCGGGTTTATGGGTAAAATTGCCATCCCTAATTATGACCCATAGCGTCACTATTTGTACAGATCATGGTGTTGTTGTACAAATTAACTATGTGACAAAGGAGATTGCACTCTTATCATTTGTGATTAGATCACCTAGATATATAAATGATAGAAGGTCCCTGTGATTTGTTCCTCGATTGAGAATGATATGAGACAGTATCAGTTCACGAAGGATAAATCATTAAATATCCATATTCAGAGTATTATCGAGATTGGACATCAATGAATACGTAAAAGACTAGTATTACACTTGTGCGCGTTGTGAGGGCACAACAACATAGTTCTCATATATTTGGGTATAAGATACTCATGCAAGTGTAATAGGAGGTTGTGTTTTACCGATGGTACGGGAAAAAGCTTCGCTCTGGATAGACCCCCTCGGAATTCCATTGGTAGTATGATTATGTGTCTATGGAAGTCCGAAATCAGGGTAGGTGTATTTGGTCTTAACCTGAGACTTGCACCGCTAATACTTGCGACAATGAATATACTTTGGTTGCGGTCGTCCAGGGCTTTAACAGGTTCTGTGTACGCCTATGCTGGGTATATTGAGAATTGTAATATGTTGGGTGTGATGTCAAGACGGAAGTGTCATTCCAGTCATATGGAGTTGATGATCTCGCAAGGATACAGAACTGGTTCTCTAAAAAGGTTTCAACCCTCGGGATAATATGACTTGGTCATGATTATCCGATAATAAAGAGACTAGTTACTCGTAATCCGATATATGCTTCGTACGAGGCAGACACTGTACCAGCTCCAGGCCTTGCATGTGATCATCCGATACTAGACAGAAATACGTAATACTATGTATACTACGCCTGATATAGATCCTTTATTCCTGTAAGGATATTTCTGGAGAATTGGGTAGGCATGGCGCTTTGCTAGAAGCCAACCTTGTCTTGTAAATCGGTATAAGCGTAGTACTAGGTACTTACGTGTTCGGATAGTCCGATGATCGAATTTACTACCAACATAACCGGGGATCTCATGGGTCGCTTCCCGAAGATTCACCGATGACGTATGACTCGCACTTTTAATTAATCTGGGATTAATTAGATGAGAGAGAAAATTAATCTGGGATTAATTGCAGAGATATTTTATCTGGGATAAAATATCAATTAAAGAGAGATAACGATTAATTTGGAATTAATTGATTAATTAATATATTCGATATATTAAACAAAATTGTATTTCGACGCGGAATTAAAATTCGGGCCAACGAATTAATTTAGAATTAATTCGTTAGCGATGTGAATAGTGATTTCGCTAGGCGTAATCATTTAATTACGACGCAACAGAAAATTCGTTAATTTGGAAGTAACGAATCCGAGCCCGGGATTATTTGCGAGCGCATTCGCATTTCGAATTCGAGTGCGGTACGCAAGTCAAATCAAGCCTCAAATCGTTAATCGCATCTTGCGTCACATCAAGCGTCAAATCATGTCACTTTGAGTGATGTGACAATTTGATTGATTGATTGATGGTAGTAGTTGGAAGACATTAATTGTCTTTTGCCTTTTGACTTTTTGAAATGAAAAATGGTATATGATTAATTGATTTTGGAAATTGAATATCTAATACACATTTTTTCTTTTCATTCTCTCTCTTTGCTCACGTTTGGGAGCCATTTCTTTCTTCTCTTTCATTCGGCCAACATGCCAAATTCTTCACTGGTTTGCTTGGCAAAACCGTGAGAAGGGAAGCAAAAGTGGGGAAATTTGTGACAAATTTCTTGAGAGCTAGCACTCCGAGAGACATGCGAAGGTGATAGGGAAGTCCACCCATGAGCCGGGAATCGTTTGACGAAGCTTGGAGCTCAAAACTTGGAGCAACATTGGCCGAAAATGGGACTGCAGTAGCAGCTCACTGCCGAGCTTCATAGAGGCAGAAAACAAATTTTTTGTTCGTCAAAGCTTCGCTCAACCGATCGATGTGAGTATTCCGCAACTTCCTCGAATGTATTCACACATGTTCATGTTTGTTTATTGATCATTGGGACCTTAGTAAACTCCAACACGTTCTAGGGCGATTTCGCTCCAGGGTGGCATTTTTCTTTTGCCAACACATATATATGTCATTAAAAATTAGAATTGTGATACAAATATGTCATTTATCATATATTTTTGCCATAATTTGCAATGAATTTAAATTTTATGTTTGAGTGGAATCTTTTTTTGGCGAGAAAGTTTTTGGCGGGAATTTTTTGTGGGAATTTTTTGTGGGATATTTTTAGGGCAAAATCTAATAATATATTTGCTAAAAAAATTATTTAATTGTTTTTACAAAATTTAATATAAATATAAATTACTATTATCAAATACGCAATTGATAATAGCATACATAATAATAACTTTTATATTAATACAATCTTTCATATTATAACTTACTACAAAATAAATATAGTAACTTACTAGCTACATGCATGATAAATATAGTAACTTCAAGTTTTACTACACTTATTCATATTGAACATATTGAACATCAATCCAAAATGAGAGTTTAAAGTAATAAAATTATCCAATCGATCCAATATAATTAGTCCACTGAATACACATTTCATCCAATTCGTCTTGAGTGTAAGCCATTTTATGGTTGAACTGTCAAGAAAAAATGAAACCAAAATTAATATGTGAATCTCCATCGATCTTTATGGCAGAAGATATGGCAAAAACAATAATCATAAAAATTGAAATTCTTTCAATATTTCAAGTCAATATAAAATTTTGTAAGCGGAAACATACACTTATAAAAAATAAAAATAAATATATAGTTTCACCCAACTTTACAAGGTCAATATTCATTCACTTCCACAGTTTCACATGTATAATAAAAAAATAAATATGCAATTTCACCCAACTTTGCAAGACCAATATTCATTCACTTCCACAGTTTCACATGTATAATACAAAATAATTATACAATTGTTGGGGCGGTTATGGGATCCTAGGGTCAGATCGGTGCCCAGCGTAGCGAAAATGGGTCTAACCCGTAGCAATTGAGCACAAGTGTATTTTTAAATATGTACTATATTCTACTACGAGTGTATAGGGAAAAAACGGGGATAAACATTCAAAATGAGGTTTCGAAAACTCCACACCATTGTTTTCCTTCTTCATTGGCATCATTGTTCATTGTGTGATCACTTTGAAGGTTTGCACATCAATGGGTAGAAAGGTAGTTCAACATCCTCATCTTCCAATATGTATAATTGGTTCTGATGTAGAAGGGTGGTTTAGTGTTTGAAAATCCATCAACAAGGTAGTTCAACATCCTCATCTTCCAATATGCAAAAGCCTATTCCGATGGTCAGATGCAAACACCCAGTATAACCCAATTAATCATATGTCTATGTTAACCAAGTTACCTGAATTCATTAAGTTCAAGTTCCAATTGTGGCTACCCCCGCTCGACAGGTATATGTTTATCATGTAAGGAAATCTTTTAAGGGGTATCTAATCCTTAAGTGAGATCGTGGGCTATTGAATCTAAGGCTGAAACCTAAAATCATTTTTCCAAGTTCATTTTAAGTTTACCACATTAATCTTATTGGTGATCAGGCAACAAGAAGCATTAAGCTTAAGAATCAATAAACAAACCAAAACATTAAACATAATATAATTAAATCAATTATTAAGCATGTAATATTGTGTTTCATCATTTCCCATATTAAAAATAAAATGATGGGGTTAGGGGATCCACCTTTATTATTTCTAATTTAGAAATATCCCTTATTATAATATATAAATTTGCATGATATTACCAATCGACCATATAGGTAGTATACTGATTAAGTCAGATTTTGAATTAATTCCAACTGACCATAAATTCGATATCCAATTTAGTCAGGTTAAAATCAATTTAATTAAGTTCAACCGACCATAAAGACGGTATCCAATTAAGTCAGGTTTTAAGATAAATTTATATATTATAATTAAGAGAGATTAATCTAAATTATAATAATAAAAGCTCCACCATTCCCCCAACAGAAAATTAACTACTAAACATAAAAGAAATAAAAAATAAATAAACTACTATCACTATAAAAAAAAATAAAAATGCATAATTAAAAATATAAAAATTAAATAAATAAAATAAAGTCTTTAGATCCTTATTCAGAACCTTATGAAAGTATTACTACTACTACTAAAAATAAAAATACATAATTAAAATAACTAAAACTAAACAAATAAGATACAGTTTTTAATCCCCTATTAGGAACTTCAGGAAGGTATGAAATTTTGAAATGAATTTGGCATCAATTTATAGGCAATATTTGGTGCCACACGTCCCGACGCATGAAACCTTGCGCGTCGCGATGCGCCGTTGATCTTCGACACGTGTACGCGGCTTTGACGAGATGATGACACGTGGCACACGTCTATCGAAAGACTGAAGGCATCGCGACGCACGAAGTTCTACGCGTTGCGATGCTGACATCATGCTGATGTAAGTAATAATGCGTGGTGTCAGTGAGTGTCAGCAATATTGGGATGAAGACACGTGTCTGGTATATGATAGTAGGTTTGCTGTGATGTTGACATGTGGCCGACGCATATTAGCAAGGGCTTATGATAGCAAGCTTTCTCTGATGTTGACACGTGGCCGGCGCATATTAGCGGTCACGACGCCCAAATGATAATTTTGCATTTTTTGTCCGTTTTCGCTGTTTTGGCCCTGATTTATTTCTAGTGAGTCCTGAAACCTTATTTATCTACAAAATACACAAAACACATCAAAATATTCACAAAACTCAAGAAACTATACAAAATATTAAGTAAAATGGGCGGAAAATATTGATATATTTTCCGCTCATCACACCCCAAACCTAACATTTTGCTAGTCCTCGAGCACAACAATAAAATAAAATACAATAAACAACTTTAAAATAAAATTAAACTAAGCTACTTTCATAGGGATCACTGTTGCATTTAGCGTATGCAACAAGCTTTTAAACCCCTAGGTGTCCCTAGTGGACGAGTTGTAGTCTCGTGAGGGCTTACAACAAAGATACCCACAAACGTCAAATGCATACAAAAGTAAAAAGTCAAAAGAAAAGAAATCAAATAAACGAAAATAATAGCTATATATACAATGTCCTCAGATAATGTCTAACAAAAAAGTTAAAGGAACCTTCAAAATGCAAACTACAACTAAAATCACTTCCTTTAAACAAAGTATCTAAATCAGACTCTGAGTGTGTGTGAATAGTTCAGCAAACAGCTTTGATTCTAAGTTATTAACTAGGTGAGTTCGTCTCAATTCTCAGTAGTTAATGGGTCAAACCAACATGACTATCTAAAATTGTTCTGTCTACTACAATCTGCTCAAAGTGAGGTATGTGATATATATATATATATATATATATATATATATATATATATATATATATATATATATATATATATATATATATATATATATATATATTGTAACATCTTTAATCCATGTAGTGACTTTAGGCCAGTGACTCCCAAACCAGTTGGATTTAGGGCACTAGGTGTTAAGACACCCATACAGACTTAATTATCGGATCTAAGATGTTTAGAGTTCTACCGTTTGACACGAACAGTCACTGCTGGCCATGCAAGATGCCCGGTTACTAAGTAAGAATTTTTTTATTAATATACACATATTTTTAATTTTTATTTTATTTTTTTCATCATTCCTCACATAAAAAATAGCTGCAGACAGAAACAGATATTCAGGAAAATGGTCATTCATTAACCACCAATTATTTCAACTAGTTACTTTGTAAATTCCTTATTATCTATCTGCTACAGAACTATTTCTTTAAATGCATATGAGTCTGACCTAGATATTAGGTTCAAAGTATAGGATAAAAGTGAAAAAAACATTTATATTTTCCTAGAACTTTTGACTAAGATAAACAATCTCATCATTAGACTATATATTTTTTCTTTATTTTTTTTTTTAATTTTTTTAAGTAAAGCATGCAAAAATTAAAACACACAAAACATGCAAGACACAAGACATGTAGGGAATTAAAATATGCAGGAAAGAAAAAAATTGACGGAGAAAATAAATAAACATAAAAAACCTCACCCACTACAAGAAAAATGCGAATTAGAGACGGAAAAATCCGTCTTTAATCAGTCGCTATTCGACTTTAGCGACAAAACAGAGACGGAATTTTTCCGTCTCTGTTTTACTAGTTGCAAAGTAAATCGCTATAAATTGCTACGGAATTAAGTCCGTCGATATTTTACGACGGACTATTCCGTCACTGTTTAGCGAAGGATAAGTCCGTCGCTAAATAGGGACGGACTTGTCCGTCGCAATATAGCGACGGGAATACTGTCCGTCTCTATTTAGCGACGGACTTATCATTCGCTAAACAGTGACAGACTTAATTCTGTAGCAAGCGACGGAATTATCCGTTGCTAATTAGTAGCAAATGAATTTATTTTTTTAATAAAATTGTATTTTTTTAAATTCTTAAAGAAATTAAATTTATTTTAAACAATATTAATATGAGTAAAATTATAAAATAAATATATTATAATTACTTCAATTATAAAATAAACACAACAAATATTAAAATAAAAATTTTATTACATAAAAGTTATGTGTAAAAAAGTACAACACAAAATAAATACATATAACTTAATTCTCCTTATCTTTCTGCTCACAATCAGTCAGAGGATCAGGTGGACCTGACGAGGAAGGCTGTGAACTCAAGTTTCTCATCATTTGAAAATACCGCTCCATTTCTGCCATCTTCTGTTTGAGATCAAGCACTTCTTCATTTCTCTTCTGCTGCTCTTCCTCTCGGCGTTGTATCTATTCATCCAGTCATTGTTGTATAGTATGTATTTCAATCCTAACTCGCTCTTGTACCCGCTGCTCAAATGTATCATCAAAAGTTGTTCCGAAGTGTGATCTACCTGAGCTACGTAATGAATCCGGATATGAAAACGATCCAAAAGAGCCAATACCGTACACTCGGCGCTTCTTAGTATCCACTCCAACCACATCTAAGTATAGGCGATTGGTGTCGAGCTGAGTCTTAGCTGGCTCACCGGACTCCTTTGATAACTGAGATGCAATCGCTGCCATTTGCTCCACAGCAGCATACCATTAATAATAAATATATATAAGAAAGCAAAAATGATTTTGAAAAGAACAAATTAAAAATATATAATTTATAAACAAAAATTTACATTAATGTCGCTTAATCTCTTGTCAATAAAAGTACCATCCTTCTTTGTGTGCATATGCTTAAAGACCTCATAGCCTGTGGGTGCACGTCTTAACTGAGATTCCTATTTAAACAATAAAAAAATTATTAAATTTTAATAATAAAAGTAATAAAAAATGTTCGCATGTTTAAAAAATCTAACCATATCAATAGAATGTTGAATGGTAGACCTCGAGCCACCGGTGTGTTTAGAAACACCTGATCTTTCTCCACCATTCTCAGTGTTTTTATTTTTTGATGCTTGCAGAGATTTTAATTTAAACACTGTACTACTCCAATACTCCTGCCATTTGTTCCAAACATTATCTGGAACGCAGAGTGGCTTCCCTCATTCTTTATATTTACAGCGCCATTTAAAGAGTTTATCGTTATACCGACTCTGACACACATTATTCCATGTAGTCCTAACAGCGACCGCATGCGCAGAATCCCACTGATAATATTTCTGTAAAAAGTAAAAAGAATTTGAATAAATAATTTGTAATCAACAATGATAAATAATACATTACATATAATAATAATATACCTGAAATTCATCCCAATAGTACTCTTTTATTTCTTTAGGCACTTTAGTCCATTGCATGCCATCCTCTGCAAATTTCTCCTTAAATATTTCTCCTACCCTGCGAGAGGCCGAAGGTATGAACCTGCGTATAAAATAGTAAATAAATATTTAGATTTTTTTTAATAATAATAATAATATTAATAATACCTGCGTATAAAATAGTAAATAAATATTTAGATTTTTTTAATAATAATAATAATATTAATAATACCAACAACGACAACAACAACAATTACAATAATAATAATAATAATAATAATATAAACTTTATTAAATCATACTGATCATGAGTAGCAGGTGTAATCATAATTTTGGTACAACTCATTAAACTTTGTGCTGCTTGAGATGATCCAGCTGAAGTCGATCATGCTGATGTCTGAGTAGTAGAAATAGGGGCAGTTGGGACTGGAGAGGGTCTATCGTCCTCTGGTGTGGAGCCTGACCGCTCAAATCCTCGTCCTCGGCCAGCTGGCTGTCCTCCCCGTACCATATCTATAATCAATATACATATTTAATCATGTACCAAAAGTCCATTAGCGATGAAATATTGTACCCATCCTTACCATATCGTTCGCAGCTAAGGATGGGTCCCGCTGCGGGATTGGTAGTGGTGAATTTGAGAGATTTAGGGATTTTTAGTGAGAGGGAAAACGAGTGACGAGTGACGAGGAAAAATGAAATGCTTATTTAAGAAAACTTAGCGACATGATTTTATTTCCGTCGCAAAATAGAGACGGAAATAAAATTCTGTCGCAATATTAGCGACGGAATACTAATTACGTCGCTAAATATAGTGACAGAATATAAATTTCGTCGCAATAAATAGAGACGGTATGATAATTCCGTTGCTATGTTAGCGACGAAATTTCGTTACGTCTTTATATAGAGACGAAATACTAATTCCGTCGCTATATTTAGCGACATAATACGAATTCCATCGCAATTCCATTTCAATACATAGAGACAGATTATAAAATCTATCGCTATTCCATCGCTGTTGTTCCCACATATTTATTCCCGCCACTATTAGTTACAGAATTTTCTCCGGTCGTTAAATTCCGTAGCTGTTGATTTAATCCATTTCAATTCCGTCGCTATTCCGTTTCTAAATTTTGAAACGGATTGTTTCATCGCTACTTTCCGTCGCTAAATTTGTTTTTTCTTGTAGTGACCCAAAAACCTAAACCTAGCATTGTCCCCAATGTGTTGCAAAAAAAAAAAGAAAGATAAAGAACAATGTTATCGTGAGTTGTCAATCCTCAGCTTCCTCATCGTCACTACCATCCTCTGGAAGGTCAAGAAATACTGGAATATGCTCATTACTCATGTTGAGATGGCGAGCCATTTGTTGAAGCAGTTGTCTCGTGGCCAAGCTGTTTTGAATGATGAAGTCAATGCGAGTTTCCATTCGTTCTACGTGCTGTGTCAGAGATCGGTATCGCGATGGTCTTCGCACTGATTGAGGTTGTTGCTGTGGCAGTACATGTGCTGATGAGGAAAAATTGGCTTGTGCCTATGCAAGCCTCTCAGCTCGGAGTTTCTGGATAATTCTACTGGTTAATGCAGTGGTGGGCTGCATCGATTATTCCCTAAGGTCCATGGGATCTCTGGGTTATGTTTATATGTTTATAATTAAGCTGCAATCAGCAGGCCAGTTTGTGTAGAGCGTGATGCCCAAGCTATATTGGTTGATATCAGCCCACCGACATCAATGGTATGGCCTCCAGCAGACAATATAACATGATCATTCATTCTTTAGTTACATTTGTAATATGGGTGTCTGGTAGTAATATTCGGGTAAAGAAATGGAACCAAATTCTGGCATCTGGCTTAAGATACCTAGAACTCATCTTTAAATATTCCCCGCTGCTACTCATATCCCACGCAACATTGGGGATGCAAAGTCTTTCTGTAAGGTGAGTTATATCTGTTGGACATTTATGCGTCATTATTTGTAAAAGACATTGTGTTTTTTTTACAAAATTAACTATGTTGTAATGAAATTGACTTTTACCGTTTTGTAATTTATTTACTTTGATATAGAAATTATAGAAGTCCTTATGATTAGTTTCAGATTGAGATGATATGAGACAGTATCAATCCATAAAGGTTTAATCATTAAATATCAATAGTCGTAGTATTATCGAGACTGGACATCGATAATGCGGAATAGACTAGTATTGCACATGTGCGCGTTGTGAAGGCATAACGACATAGTTCTCATATATTTAAGTATTGGATACTTATGCTTGATAGACCTCGCAGAATCCCATTGGTAGTATGTATATGTGTCTATGGGAGTCTGCTTCAGGGTAGGTGTATTTGGTCTTAACCTGAGACTTGCATCACTAGTACTTGCGACAATCGATACGCTTTGGTTTTGGTCGTCCAGGACTTTAACAGGTTTTGGGTACGCCTCTTCTGGGTATATTGAGAATCGTAGTAGGATGTGATGTCAAGACGGAAGTATCACTTCAGACATATGGAGATGATGATCACGCAGGGATTCAGAACTGGTTCTCTATTGTGTTGCAACCATCGGGATAATATGACAAGGTCATGATTATCCGATTCAAAGAGACTAGTTGCTTGATATCCGATATATGCTTCGTACGGGGCAGACACTATTCCAGCCCCAGGCCTTGCATGTGACATCCGATACTGGATCTTAATACGCAATACTACGGTATACTACGCCTGATATAGATAGTATATTCCATTAAGAATATTTCTGGAGAATTGGGTAGGCATGGCGCTTTGCTAGAAGCCAACATTGTCTCGTAAATCGGTAAAAATGTAGTACGAGGTACGTACGTGTTCGGATAGTCCGACGACAGTATTTACTACCAACATATCCAGGGATCTCTTGGGTCGCTTCCCGAAGATTCACCAATGACGTATGATTCGAGCATAATTAATCTGGGATTAATTGCGGAGAGACTTTATCTTGGATAAAGTACTATTTGAAGATAAAGAAAGATTAATTTGGAATTAATCGATAAAATAATATATTCGATATATTAAACGAAATTGGATTTCGATGCGGAATTAAAATTAGATTTTAATTTAGGCAAACGAGTTAATTTAGAATTAATTCGTTAGGGACATGGATAGTAATTTCGCTAGGAATTATTATTTAATTATGTCGCGACGGAAGTTAGTTAATTCAGAATTAGCGAAATCGAGCCCAGAAGTGTTTGCGGGCCCACTCACATTTTGAATCAAGTGGGGCCCACAAGTCACATCGCGAGTCGCATCACTTGTTACTTTAGTGATAGATGTCTTGTCACCTTTTTGGTGAGTAACATGCAGTCACTATTATGATGGAGGTGGTTATGAGCATTTAATGAAAATTTGGAGCCAAAATTTGGATTTTACTTGGGAAGCATATACCAAACTTTTGGTAATAGATTTTCATTATCTTTATTTTTAGAAAACAAAAAGAAAACTCTCTCTCCCTTTTCTTAGAAAAACCATGAACATCATAGAGGGAAAATTTGATTTTCTTTCTTCATTTTGCTAGCACAATCAAAGGATCAAACAAGGTGATAGGGAAGCTTATCTTAGAGCATGGATTTCCATTAAAGCTTGGAGCTTTTAGATCACTTCAACAAATCATCCTTGACCGAATTCAAAGCTTGAAGGGAAAGAAAATTTTTTTGAGCATCACATCCAAACCGATCTTTGTAAGTATGTTTCTGCCATGCTTTTTAGTAGCATTCATTCTCATTTCTATGCTTATTATGATCTTGAGACTAACCTAGAAACCCAACAATGGTATCTATGAGCCAAAATGACCAGGAAATGCATTAGGGTAAAATTTGGGTAAAATCAATGTAAGCGTGATTTGATAAAATTGATTGATTGAGTATGCTTAAATGTTGATATATTGAGGTTGGATTGGATCAATTTCATGAAATATTGATTGGATCAATTTTTGCCCCTTGGATTGGCTTGGCCGAATGTATAGCTTACCCTAGGTTCTTGGTATTTTTTGTTTTGATGATCATTGGATGACTTGAAACGATTGGGAATGTCGATTTAAAATTCAATCGGATTGAAAAATGAATTCAGACAAAAAATCCCTACCTTGGCCGAGAGCTTGATGGCATGTAAAGACTTGATTTTTTGATTCAAGAATGTTGGACATTAGTTGAACAATAGGATAGATAATTAATTAGTTAAATTGTATTTTGGAAATATTGATTTAGTTAATTAATTGATGTAACACACTTAAGTTAATTGAATTATCAAATTTGGCATTTTAAAATTTGATTAATCGGCTTGATTTTGAATTGGGCTTGAAAATATTATATTTGGGCATAATGGACTTGGTTGGGCCAAGTTGGGTTAGGCCAATTGAATTGGATCCAAATTGGGCCTAAATCATTCCATTAAGGCCAAATGTAATAAATGGGCTTTAAAAGTTTAATTGGGCCTTATGGGCTAAAATTGGTTTTTTGGCATATGAGGGTGATTCCTCAATTGGGCTTGGTAAATGGATTATGACTCATATTGACCAAAGCCCATGCCTTATAAAATCATTTGAAAGCCCATCAGACTTTAATTAAACGAACATTGGATGTTAGTTGGGCTTTGAGACCCGATAAGATTAGATTTGGAATATTAGTCGTTAAAGCGCATTAAAAGGTGTAGATATTTAATTTGGAATTGAATAGATGAATTAGTATTGAATACAGATTAAATTAGATTTAACGACTAGTTCGATATAATTCAAGAATTCATACTTTGGGTACTTATTCGCAAACGAGTTGGACTCGCACAAAATCAAATCGTTATTTGAACATTGGATGATCACATAATTAAAGACTAATTAATTGGATTAGATTGGTTGAATTGCATGCTATGAATGAATATATGGATGTGTTGAATGAATAGCGTATTTCGGATGGATATTAGAAGGGAAGGGCAATTTTAGAAATTGTTGTAAATTTGGAATTTATAAATTGGACCTGTGTGTCCATCCTTATCTCTCATTATTTCTTTGTATTCTCTTCTCACCTAATTCCCCTCAATGTAATGAGGTTTCTATTATTGTATTATGTAATTGGGTAGAAGTCGAATAGTGCTAGCCGGGGAGAGGAAAATGACCGATTTGTTTTAGGAACAATCTGTTTAAATATCCATTCGTATATCGTTATTAATTTACTTTATGCGCCTTATTATGCTTTTAGAATGCATGCTTAAGGGTGTATGATGAGACCTTAAAAAAGATAATAAATTGGTTTCCAATTTCCTCAAAACATATTAAGCGTTTTCCCTTCCGTTGAGTGATTCTTACTCAAGATCCAAAGTTGGCATTGGTTTGTTGGCCAAAGTCAAGACCTTTGTCAATTGCGGATGTGTTTGAATCATGAGAGTTTTGTTCCATATCGGTGTCGTGTCCAAGTTGTGATTTGTTGGCCAAAGTCAAGATCACTTCTTGTCCATCGATATTGATTACGAAGCTTTCCATATCAATGGGTCCCGCTTAACTGGAATCATTAAGCTTGTTGTGCCAAAGCCAAGGCTTAGTTGATTCAGAGGAAAAAGGTTAGGAAAATATATTGGATATATTGGCATATATACTGTATATATGTTTCAGACTTGGATGTCCATCTACCGGATCTAGGAATTGGATGAGATCCAATTGATCTTCGAGATCTACCTAGTTAAATATCATACAGCTTGTTGGCAAAAGTCAAAGTTGTGTGTTATTTAATGGGATCCTAGCCCACTAGGAAACTGGGTTTCCCGAGTACTCAACAAAGGGTTAGAGCCTCACCGAAAAATAGTGGGAGGCTAGTATTGAATTTGAAATTTCATTCAGATACTTAACTTTACGCGCTTTCAAATTATTTCGTCAAAATTATTTTATTAGTTGGAATAATATAATGTTATTTTTCTTGTAACAGTTTGACTGTACCCATATATCATTGATTAGATAGTTGGACTATCATAATCAAGATGACAAATTAGATAGTTGGACTATCGTAATCAAGATGACAGGAAAGGGAAATGTCTGAGACATTATCATGGGTGAAAATGTATTCAAGGGCACGAACTTTGCCGATTGGGAAATGAATCTGAGGATAGTCCTTGGAGCCGAGAGGCTGCTATATACTATACAGACACCTCTTGGGCCTAAGCCCAAACCTGATCAGTTACTTGAGCTGGAGCTTTGGAAGACTCACAGCTATGATAATGATACTGCTCAGTCTATTATGCTTGCTTCTATGACTCAGCATTTCCGTCGACGGAACATGGACTTGGATCCCTATAACATGTTGGCGAGGTTGCACGATCTTTACCGATCTAACCGAAGGTCGAAGAGATATGAGTTAACAAAGAAGCTCTTCCATTCACGTATGTCAGAAGGCATGTCTGTTGAGTCCCATGTGGCACAGATGATTGTTGACATAGATGAGTTGGCTGAGATGGGGATAGTCTTAGAGGCTGAGATTACCATAGATATGATCTTGCAGTCTCTCCCCGACACTTGGAGAAATGAACACAAATGATACTCTTGGAGAGTTGTTGTCAATTCTCAAGGAAGCTGAGAAGGAGCTACTTAAAGGCAATAGACGCGAGGCGCACTTTGCTTCGACATATCAGACACCGAGGGCTGGGCCCAAGGAGACTGGAGGTGTGAAGAAGAAAAATCATAAAAGAAAGGGCAAGGCCAAATCGTCAAAGGCTTCTGGGAAGCCTAAGGACAAATCTCAGGATGTTTGCCTCCAGTGTGGCAAGCAAGGTCACTGGAAGCGTGACTGTTGCCAGTACAAGGCGCTCCAGAAGGAGATTAAAGCGGGCAAGGCACCGGCTTCATGTATGTTTGTTATTGAAATAAATATGACTACTTCTAGTTTTAAAAATTGGATTTTTGATTCTGGTTGTGGTACTCACATATGTACTGATGTGCAGGATCTGCGGATTAGTAGGAGACTGACCTCATGGGAGATTGATCTACGCGTCGGAAATGGGGCACCAGTCGCCGTTTTGGCCGGATTTGATCCAAATTCATATGACGTCTGCGAATCTTGCTTATTAGGCAAAATGCCTAAATCACCTTTTAGCGGTAAAGGTGAACGCGCCACCGAACTCTTAGCCCTCGTTCATAGTGACGTATGTGGGCCCATGTCTAGCCATGCTAGTGGTTGATATGAATACTTCGTAACATTTACGGATGATGCATCGCGTTATGGTTATGTGTATCTTATGAGACACAAGTCGGAAACTTTTGAGAAATTCAAAGAGTTTCGACACGAAGTAGAAAAACAGACCGGAAAAGTATTAAAATATTACGGTCGGACCGTGGTGGCGAATACTTGAGCAATGAGTTTCTTGATTACTTGAAAGAATATGGTATTCTTTCACAGTGGACTCCTCCAGGAACACCGCAATTAAACGGTGTGTCCGAACGGAGAAACTGAACTTTGTTAGACATTGTAAGGTCTATGATGAGTCGCACAGAGCTACATATTTCCTTATGGGGATATACATTGAACAATGCAATACTTATTTTGAATAAGATTCTGTCAAAGTCTGTTTAACAGACTCTGTATGAAATATGGATAGGAAAGAAACCGGGTTTCTCATTCCTGAAGATTTGGGGATGCTGGGCATACATCAAACGTTTGGAAGGTACCAAACTTGAGCCCAAATCAGATAAATGCCTATTCGTAGGATATCATAGGGAAACCAAAATCTATTACTTCTATCACCCACGAGAGAACAAAGTATTTATTGCTCTACATGCGGTTTTCCTTGAGAAGGAATTCCTAAATGCAGTGGTCAGTTGGAGGAAAGTAGAACTCGATGAAAATCAGAGTGATACTGTTCCTGGCATAGAATCCTCAACGGAACAAGAACAGTCCATCCGGGATGAGACTGTACCATAATCTTCTATTACACGAGGACCGCGTAGGTCAGAGAGACTCAGGAAACAACCTGAGAGGTATGGATTTCTGATCTCACCTCATGTAGATATTAATCTCATTGAGGATAATGAACCGGCTACGTATGAGGAAGTGATACAAGATATCGATTCCACTTTATGGCAAGAAGCCATGAATTCCAAAATAGATTCCATGTACACCATCCAAGTTTGGACACTGGTTGATGCACCAGAAGGCGTAAAGCCTATTGGTTGCAAATGGGTCTTCAAGAAGAAGACCGACATGGATGGTAACGTACAAATGTACAAAGCTAGGCTTGTAGCGAAGGGGTATCGTCAACGACATGGTTTCGATTACGACAAAAATTTCTCACCCGTTGCCATTATTAAATCCATTCGGATAATGCTTGCAATTGCTGCATATTTCGATTACGAGATATTGCAGATGGACATTAAAACCGCTTTCCTTAACAGAAACCTTTTGGACAATGTTTATATGCAAAATCCTGACGGTTTTATCGTGCCTAGACTTTCAAACAAGGCTTGTAAGTTAAATCGGTCCATTTATGGAATGAAGCAAGCACAACGATCATGGAACCAACGTACGGTGAACTCATTCCCTTCCAAGTCTGACAGTCTCACTGCTCCATTTCCCATTACCTTCTGAACAATGTATGGTCCTTCCCAATTTGGTCTGAATGGTCATATTGTTCAACTAATGTCCAACATTCTTGAATCAAAAAATCAGTCTTTACATGCCATCTATCACTGTATTAAATTTGGGTAGAAATCATAGGGCTGAGATCCACATCGGTGTTAAGATTCAGATGGTGATATGAGGGTTGAGGCCCATTTTGAGTTTGAATTTCGGGTCTGGATCCCGGAGGTGAAGCCCACATGGTCAGAAGTAGAGAGGAAGAATTCCTTAGAGTGAGTGAGTGAGTGAAAAAAAAAGAGCGAGGGGAGAAGTTTTTGATGGTTAAACATATGTCTGGTGATGACATTGTGTGTTGTAGGGAGAAGCCTTAGAAACGAGAAGTGTGAGACGTGCTCTTATCCGGTATTCTGAATGGATTGATCTTGGCTAGACTCATGAAACACTTGATAAAAGGTATCTCAACAGCAAAAGTCCGAGCGGTTGATGAGATGACTAGCTGAAGAGATGGTGGATCGATGAATGACCGTTTGCTTGGATGTCCACCCTAGGTTACGTACGCTACGATACATGATATGGTTGGAAATAAAGAAAAACATTCTCTGCGATGACAAGAAAAGAAAAAAGACCGTCTATAACCGATAAGCGTGAAGCTACCCATGGGCTAGTATTAGGACCACCATGAGGAGAAATGCTACCTTAAAGGGTAGGTGAGTCAAAAGAAAAAAAAGAAAAGAAAGAAAGAAAGAAAAAGAAAAGGGAAAAGAGAAAGAAAAAGAATGAAAAGAAAGAGACGAAAGCAAAATAAAGAAGACCATATCAGGTTGAGTATGCCGAAGTAATCACATAATGTGACCTAGACATCCAGGTTGGTTAGACCCATCGGTCCGATTCTCCGAAGTGAAATCATCAAGTTGGCTTGCTTAAGGAATAAGCTACAAAAGAGCCTTTGCATACACTCACTAGGAGTCTAGTTTAGATCACTTGTTCAGATGATTGGGTTTGAGTATATCGAGTACTTCGAAGGTTCTCAGGTTTTGACATGAAGCATTCGTTGAGGACGAAAATATGTTTAGCTACCAAGGCTATCTCGATGACAAGCAATACAATAGTTGGAAATATAAACGTCAGTATCAGTCTGAGGGCGAGGCCCAGCGGTATATTAGATAGAGGGCGAGGCCCACATCACTCTGGGGGCGAGGGCCACATCCGTATCAGTTTGGGGGAGAAGCCCATATCAATTTCAGATAGGGGGCGAGGCCCATATCAGTATCAGTCTGGGGGCGAATCCCACTACATCATTATCAGTTCGAGGGCGAGGTCCCTATTTTTAGCGGTATTGGGTCGAGATGTGGGCCCAGGGTCGAGGTGTCCCCGTTTTCGGTTGTAGTTCCGGGTCGAGATGCATGCCCAGGGTCAAGGGGCCCACTACATCATCATATTCAGGGCGAGGCCCCAATTTTCGGTGGTATTGGGTCGAGATGCGTGCCCAGGGTCGAGGTGCCCCCGTTGTCGGTTGTAGTTCCAGGTCGAGATGCGTGCCCAGGGTCGAGGTGCCCACTACATCATCATATTCCGGGCGAGGTCCCTATTGTTAGCGGTATTGGGTAGAGATGCGTGCCCAGGGTCGAGGTGTCCCCGTTTTCGGTTGTAGTTCCGGTTCGAGATGCGTGCCCAGGGTCGAGGTGCTCACTATATCATCATATTCCGGGTGAGGTCCCTATTGTCAGCGGTATTGGGTCGAAATGCGTGCCCAGGGTCGAGGTGCCCCCGTTGTCGGTTGTGGGTCCGGGTTGAGATACGTGCCCAGGGTCGAGGTGCCCACTACATCATCATATTCAGGGCGAGGTCCTTATTTTCAGCGGTATTGGGTCAAGATGCATGCCTAGGGTCGAGGTGCCTCCGTTGTCGGTTGTAGTTCTAGGTCGAGATGCGTGCCCAGGGTCGAGGTGCCCACTACATGATCATATTCATGGCGAGGTCCCTATTGTCAGCGGTATTGGGTCGAGATGCGTACCCAGGGTCGAGGTGCCCCCGTTGTCGGCTGTAGTTCCGGGTCGAGATGCGTGCCTAGGGTCGAGGTGCCCACTACATCATCATATTCAGGGCGAGGTCCCTATTGTCAGCGGTATTGGGTCGAGATGCATGCCCAGGGTCGAGGTACCCCCGTTGTTTGCTGTAGTTACGGGTCGAGATGCGTGCCCAGGGTCGAGGTGCCCACTACATCATCAGTTCGAGGGTCGAGGTGCCCCCGTTGTCATTAGCAGTTCCGAGATGCATCCCAGGGTCGAGGTGCCCATCACACAATCAACTCAGTTCGAAGTAACGGGCAGACCAGGTGGCAGATGGCGAGCCAGGTAAATAAAAATGCATTGCATGTACTTTGATAGGATTGTCATTGTCACACACTGCACAAGTCCCATCAAAGTGGGGGCGACTGTAGGCATTGTATTTTTACACATTAGCCCAATGATGAGTCTCGTATGGAGGCAACTACCTCTTTAGTCATGAAAGTTGCGGGAAACGGACGTTAGAAGGGTAAATTTGGAAAATGGAATTCTTGTTAGATTTAACCTCGTTGTTTAGCTTCGGTTGCTTGTTGGACTTCCGTTTCAAAGCTTATCTTAGGACCAAAACCCCATAGACCACTTACCAAACCCAAACCAAACACAAAATACCCAAGCCTACCTAAGAACCAAACCCACACGCCCATGGAGCCCCATTTACGCCAATATCCCCTCTAATTAGGCAAAAGCACATTTACCACATGCTAAAATCAAGACAAATCCTTTCCTAATTAGAAGAAATCAAATCAAATCCCTTTCCTAATCAAATCCAATCACAATCCTAAATTAGGAGATCTATTACTTATGAGATACCAATTAGAATAAATTTCACTATCAATAGAAATCATATTCCTAGTCGGATAAGGAAAGTCTCCTCTCATTTGCCTATAAAAAGAGGCCTTCACCACCCATTCAAACCCTGGCTCAGAAACCTCTCTCACATGCCTAAAGCACTCTCTTAAGCCTCCATTACACGCCCAAGCATCCTCCTAAAGCCTCTATTGCCGCACCTTCAAGACTAAATACCCTCCATTGCCACATCTCCCCCTTCATCAATACCCTTCACGCCCAAGCCATAAACTTAAGCCTCCATTGCCGTATCTTAGCCACCATTCACAGCCCTCAAAATACACCAAAATAAGCCTCAGATACAGCTTTAAAGTCGCACACAACCTCCTCCAATCACAGCCACATTCAACGCCTAAACCAGTTCCAAAAAACCCCCCCTCACTGCACCTTGAACTGCCGCAACTTAGCCCACTGTCCTGATCGGTTTTGGCTGTGAGTTGAGCCTATAAAACAGTCCCAAAATCACCTATAAACCACCCCAAAAATCTGCATAAAGTTCCCCTAGAATACCTTAAGAAACCGCACCCCTAAGCCTTCCAAATCATCCAAAACAGTCCACTAAATACACAAAACAGTGACCTGAAACGTAGCTACCAAACGGCAACGAAACAGACTTAAAACAGCAGCCCAAACATCAAAACAACGAGGGAAAACGTTGAGTAGACAAATCGGAAAAGCATCGGATCAATCACCCTTCCAACGGACGTGTAACGCCCTTTCTTAGACGACAAAAGAGGTTAAATCTGAGGGCACCCTTTTATTCATTATCTTTCGTTTAGTTTATTTATTTTGATATATAATTGCATGAGAGTCATTTGAGGCATGATGTGATTGTTGGATGAGCGGGATATGTGTTCCCTTTTGTGGTATATCGGATGGAAACCCGGACGTAAATTCCATAGCCGATTCCGAATGGACGGTAGTATGGTCTGCACTCGGGATACAATGCCACGTACCACTTAAGATATAGGTATCTCGTTTCATCCAAATTTGTATTTGAGCATGTTATAGTCTTTAGGTTATTCGTTTATTATTTAAAGCATGGTTTAATTTAGTTTTTTATTTATTTGTTAAAGCATATTTAGGTTGTTCCTTATGCATGTTATTAGTTTATGATGTGTTTGGATAATGATTTATACATGTTGATTTAATGGTTCAATATACTCGTTGAGTTACATTGCGTGGAGTTATTTGGATGAAAAGCATGTTAGATCTAAGTACCCTTGAGCATGATTATTGAGTAGACTTGGTTGATTCATTGCACAAATTATATCATCACAAGTGACATAAGTAAGGGACCATTCCGAACCAAACGGTTTGAGGTCTTCCCTTGCGAGGGTTGGGTGCGGCCTTAAATCTTTGTCCCGGTTCACTCCGGGTGGCGACTCCATATTATTTCGTACTTCCCAACTAGGCCACGAGCCTAGAACAGCGTCGCCCAGGTTCTGTTGTCTACAGACACCTCTTGGGCCTAAGCCCAAACCTGATCAGTTACTTGAGCTGGAGCTTTGGAAGACTCACAGCGATGATAATGATACTGCTCAATCTATTATGCTTGCTTATATGACTCACCATTTCCGTCGACAGAACAGGGACTTGGATCCCTATAATATGTTGGCGAGGTTGCACGATCTTTACCGATCTAACCGAAGGTCGAAGAGATATGAGTTAACAAATAAGCTCTTCCGTTCACGTATGTCAGAAGGCATGTCTGTTGAGTCCCATGTGGCACAGATGATTGCTGACATAGATGAGATGACTGAGATGGGGATAGTCTTAGAGGCTGAGATTACCATAGATATGATCTTGCTGTCTCTCCCCGACACTTGGAGACAGTTCATCATAAACTATAACTTGATGAACACAGATGATACTCTTGGAGAGTTGTTGTCAATTCTCAAGGAAGCTGAGAAGGAGCTACTTAAAGGCAATAAGCGCGAGACGCACTTTGCTTCGACATCTCAGACACCGAGGGCTGGGCCCAAGGCGACTGGAGGTGTGAAGAAGAAGAAGCATAAAACAAAGGGCAATGCTAAATCATTAAAGGCTTCTAGGAAGCCTAAGGACAAATCTCAGGATGTTTGCCTCCAGTGCGGCAAGCGGGGTCACTGGAAGCGTGACTGCCGTGAGTACAAGGCGCTCCAGAAGGAGATTAAAGCGGGCAAGACACCAGCTTCAGGTATGTTTGTTATTGAAATAAACATGAATACTTCTAGTTTTAAAAATTGGATTTTTGATTCTGGTTGTGGTACTCACATATGTACTGATGTGCAGGATCTGCGGATTAGTAGGAGACTGAACTCATGGGAGATTGATCTACGCGTCGGAAATGGGGCACCAGTCGCCGTTTTGGCCATTGGCACTTTTGTTTTAGAACTGCCCTCGGGGCATGTACTTGAACTTAATGACTGTTATTATGTACCTAGTTTGACTAGGAATATTATTTCTGTATCTATGTTAACCCAATATGGGTATACTTTTATATTCAGGAACACTGGGTGTTTTGTGTATAAAAATGATGTAGAAATTTGCACTGCTGTTGCAAATAATGGTCTTTATATTTTGAATATAAATCAATCTCAAACATATAATATAACAAACAAAAGGCTTAAAATGAGTAACAAAGATGAAACTTATATAATGCACTGTCGTCCGGGACACATAAACAAGACTCGCATATCCACACTTTCGAAGAGTGGGTACTTGGACGGATTTGATCCAAATTCATATGACGTCTGCGAATCTTGCTTAT
Source organism: Zanthoxylum bungeanum (assembly GCA_019454045.1). Taxonomy (NCBI): domain Eukaryota; kingdom Viridiplantae; phylum Streptophyta; class Magnoliopsida; order Sapindales; family Rutaceae; genus Zanthoxylum; species Zanthoxylum bungeanum. The sequence goes on from SKCR01036247.1 coordinate 147,939, forward strand.
TAGGTAAAATGCCTAAATCACCTTTTAGCGGTAAAGGTGAACCCGCCACCAAACTGTTAGCCCTCATTCATAGTAACGTATATGGGCCCATGTCTAGCCAGGCTAGAGGTGGATATGAATACTTCGTAACCTTTACGGATGATGCATCGCGTTATGGTTATGTGTATCTTATGAGACACAAGTCGGAAACTTTTGAGAAATTCAAAGAGTTTCGACACGAAGTAGAAAAACAGACCGGCAAAAGTATTAAAACATTACGGTCGGATCGTGGTGGCGAATACTTGAGCAATGAGTTTCTTGATTACTTGAAAGAATATGATATTCTTTCACAGTGGACTCCTCCAGGAACACCGCAATTAAACGGTGTGTCCGAACGGAGAAACCAAACTTTCTTAGACATGTTAAGGTCTATGATGAGTTGCACATAGCTACCTATTTCCTTATGGGGATATGCATTGAACAGTGCAATAATTATTTTGAATAAGGTTCCGTCAAAGTCTGTTCAACAGACTCCGTAAGAAATATGGACAGGAAAGAAATCAGATTTCTCATTCTTGAAGATTTGGGGATGCTGGGCATACGTCAAATGTTTGGAAGGTACCAAACTTGAGCCGAAATCGGATAAATTCCTATTCGTAGGATATCCTAGGGAAACCAAAGGATATTACTTCTATCACCCACGAGAGAACAAAGTATTTGTTGCTTTACATGCGGTTTTCCTTGAGAAGGAATTCCTAAATGCAGTGGTCAGTGGGAGGAAAGTATAACTCGATGAAAATCAGAGTGATACTGTTCCTGGCATAGAATCCTCAACAGAACAAGAATAGTCCATCCGGGATGAGACTGTACCACAATCTTCTATTACACAAGGACCGCGTAGGTCGGAGAGAGTCAGGAAACAACCTGAGAGGTATGGGTTTCTGATCTCACCTCATGTAGATATTAATCTCATTGAGGATAACGAACCAGATATGTATGAGAAAGCGATACAAGATATCGATTCCGTTTTATGGCAAGAAGCCATGAAGTCCGAAATGGATTCCATGTACACCAACCAAGTTTGGACACTGGTTGATGCACCAGAATGCGTAAAGCCTATTGGTTGCAAATGGGTCTTCAAGAAGAAGACCCACATGGATGGCAACGTACAAACGTACAAAGCTAGGCTTGTAACGAAGGGGTATCGTCAACGACATGGTGTCGATTACGATGAAACTTTCTCACCCGTTGCCATGATTAAATCCATTCGGATAATGCTTGCAATTGCTGTATATTTCGATTACGAGATATGGCAGATGGACGTTAAAACTAATTTCCTTAACAGAAACCTTTTGGAGGATGTTTATATGCAACAGCCTGATGGTTTTATCGTGCATAGACTTGGAAACAAGGTTTGTAAGTTAAATCGGTCCATTTATGGACTGAAGCAAGCATCGCAGTCATGGAACCAACGTTTTGATGAGATCATAAAAGAATATGATTTCATTCAAAATGAAGATGATCCTTGTGTATATAAGAAGGTTAGTGGGAGAGCACTGACTTTTATTGTCCTTTATGTTGACGATGTATTGCTTATTGTCAATGACATTCCCATGCTAACGTCGGTGAAAGATTGGCTTTCATTGAAATTCTCCATGAAAGATCTGGGAGAAGCAGCCTTTATTCTGGGAATAAAGATCTACCGGGATAGATCTAGAAAGCTACTTGGACTCTCCCAGAGTACATATATTGACAAAGTGTTGAAGATATTCAACATGGATCAGTCCAAGAGGGGACTGTTGCAGTGTCACATGGTGTCTATCTATCTAAGGACATGTGTCCTAAAACTCAAGATGAGAGAGATAACATAAGTCAGATACTGTTCGCTCGGCAGTCGGATCGATCATGTATGCCATGATATGTACGCGACCTGATGTCTCCTGTGCTTTGAGCATGTGTAGTCGATATCAGGCCGATCCAGGTGAAGGTCACTGGATGTCGGTTAAGAATATCCTTAAGTATCTTAGACGAACTAAGGATGCTTTTTTAATCTATGGTGATGGAGAACTTGAGTTAACTGGGTATACCGATGCAAGTTTCCAAACCGACAAAGACGACTGTAAGTCGCAATCTGGGTACATATTTTGTTTGAATAATGGAGCAGTGAGCTGAAAATCTTCCAAGCAAGAGACTGTTGCCAATTCAACAACAGAAGCGGAGTACATTACTGCAGCTGAAGCAGCAAAGGAAGCAGTTTGGATCTGAAAATTCGTAATTGGATTAGGAGTAGTTCTGTTAGCAGCTGAGCCCGTTCCATTGTATTGGGACAATAATGGGGCTATAGCGCATGCTAAGGAACCGCGATCTTATCAACGATCCAAACATGTTCTTTGACGTTTCCATCTAATTCGTGAGATCATACATCGTGGCAATATGAAGGTCGAGAAGGTCGCATCAGATGACAACATTGCAGATCCGCTAACGAAAGCAATTCCTTAGCAAAAGTTTGAGCGACATGTACATAGTTCATGTATTAGATGCTTGAGTGACTGGCTCTAGGCCAAGTGGGAGATTGTTGGACAATTATGACCCACAGCGTCACTGTTTGTAAAAGACATTTTGTTTTTGTACAAAATTAACTATGTTGTAATGAAATTGCTTTTTACCGTTTTGGAATTTATTTACTTTGATATAGAAATGGTAGAAGTCCTTATGATTAGTTCCGGATTGAGATGATATGAGACGGTATCAATCCATAAAGGTTTAATCATTAAATATCCATAGTCGTAGTATTATCGAGACTGGACATCGATAATGTGGAATAGACTAATATTGCACTTGTGCGCGTTGTGAGGGCATAACAGCATAGTTCTCATATATTTAAGTGTTGGATACTTATACAAGTGCGATAGAAGGTTGTGTTTTACCGATGGTACCGAAAACAACTACGCTTTGGATAGACTCCGTGAATCCCATTGGTAGTATGTAAATGTGTCTATGGGAGTCCGCTTCAGGGTAGGTGTATTTGGTCTTAACCTGAGACTTGCATCGCTAGTACTTGCGACAATCAATAAGCTTTGGTTTTGGTCGTCCAGGACTTTAATAGGTTCTGAGTACGCATCTTCTGGGTATATTGAGAATCGTAGTGTATTGGATATGATGTCAAGACGGAAGTATCACTTCAGACATATGGAGATGATGATCACACAGGGATTCAGAACTGGTTCTCTATTGTGTTGCAACCATCAGGATAATATGACAGGTCGGGATTATCCGTTTCAAAGAGATTAGTTGCTTGATATCCGATATGTGCTCCGTACAGGGTAGACACTATTCCAACCCCAGGCCTTGCACGTGACATCCGATACTGGATCTCAATACGCAATACTACGGTATACTACGCCTGATATAGATCATATATTCCATTAAGAATATTTCTGGAGAATTGGGTAGGCATGGCGTTTTGCTAGAAGCCAACCTTGTCTCGTAAATCTGTAAAAACGTAGTACGAGGTACGTACGTGTTCGGATATTCCGACGACCGTATTTACTACCAACATATCCAGGGATCTCTTGGGTCGCTTCCCGAAGATTCACCGATGATATATGATTCGAGCATAATTAATATGGGATTAATCGCGGAGATACTTTATTTTGGATAAAGTACTATTTGAAGAGAGAGAAAGATTAATTTGGAATTAATCGATAAAATAATATATTCGATATATTAAACGAGATTCGATTTCAATGCGGAATTAAAATTAGATTTTAATTCAGGCAAACGAGTTAATTTAGAATTAATTCGTTAGCGACGTGAATAGTAATTTCGCTAGGCATAATTATTTAATTACGTCGCTAGGAAGTTCGTTAATTCGGAATTAGCGAAACCGAGCCCAGAAGTGTTTGTGGGCCACTCGTATTTTGAATCAAGTGGGGCCCACAAGTCACATCGTGAGTCCTATCACTTGTCATTTTAGTGATAGATGTCTTGTCACCTTTTTGGTGAGTGACATGCAGTCACTATTCATGATGGAGATGGTTGTGAGAATTTAATGAAAATTTGGAGCTAAAATTTTGGATTTGACTTGGGAAGCATATACCAAACTTTTGGTAATAGATTTTCATTATCTTTGTTTTAGAAAACAAAAAAGAAAACTCTCTCTCAATTTTCTTAGAAAAACCTTGAACATCAAAGAGGGAAAATTTGATTTTCTTTCTTCATTTTGCTAGCACAATCAAAGGATCAAACAAGGTGATAAAGAAGCTTATCTTAGAGCATGGATTTCGATTAAAGCTTGGAGCTTGTAGATCATCTTCAACAAATCATCCTTGACTGAATTCAAAGGTTGAAGAGAAAGAAAATTTTGTTGAGCATCACATCCAAACCGGTCTTTGTAAGTATGTTTCCGCCATGCTTCTTAGTAGTATTCATTCTCATTTTTATGCTTATTATGATCTTGGGACTAACCTAGAAACCCAACAATATCTATATGTTCCCTGGCTACCGATATTCATTTTCCTCCATATCTGACAACCCATAATACATATTGATGGTGGTCATATCGAACGTCACATGTTGACCTCGTACTAGCACTTGGTATGTCTGATGCTCGTAAGCATTGGCGTAGAACTCACGAACAACTAGTACACAAGTAGGGTGAGGCTGCTGGCAAAGCTTATGACAGCGCCTGGTGGTGATGATTCTATCAATCTGGGGGAATTGTCTGTGGTTAATCTCAATACCCCTCTCTATTATCGCGACTTTTGTCCCATCTCCTTTTCATATCGCCGCTCAGCGGCTACCGATACAAACTTTATTGCATCTAAACTCGACTCGGCTGCCGCTGAGGTTCTTGTTCTCTTAGGAGCCATTTTCAATTTTAAATTTTTACAAAAGTTTGACAAAATCTCTCTTAATTTTTCAAGCTTTACCAAAATTACAACCTAACACTTAACACTTCACAATTTCACAAACTCACATTCGCCCTAAAATCTACAATTTATCAATATCCAAAGCCACAAAGACAAGCCTAAAACTATAAAATTTTAACAATAAAATTCACACTTTTTATTTATATTTTCGCACAACTTAAAAAAATTGGAGATTTAAGAAAAGAAGATACCTAAATCGCGAGCTTGAGTCCCAAATCTGAGTGGTTCATGCAAAAATGGAAGATTGGTGAGTTGGGGAAGTGATTTGGTGAGATTTTCGTCCTCAAATTCGAACTTGAAACAGAAAATGGAGGGTTGGGTTTCGTTTGGGAAGTGATTTTGTGGGTTTTAATGAGATTGGTTGAAGGATTTGGTGATTTGAAAGTCGGATTTATGGAAGGATTTGAGAGAAAATGAAGAAAAATGAAGATGATAAATTAAGAAGATGACAGACGGCTTCTATTTTGTGGCCTGGAATCGCGTTCATGTTACGACGCATATTGTTTCTGTGTCATGACACAGCGCCCTAAAACTTGAGGGTTCGTATGTTAGGTCAGTGTGTCGTGACGCGGTTTTTTTTTTTTTTTTTTGCAAAATGCGAACCTTTATAACATATTCATTAAGATGCGTCTCAAGAAATGATTCCTTACTCTGCCATCTCTGATGAATTGAGTTTTTATCTTCGCTATTTTGTCAAACTTTATTCCGTGATAACCCTGTTTTCACTGGTTTGTTTTGCTTTAAATACTATGTCTATGTTTTTCCCTATAAAAAAATAACACACAAAATTAAAAACTCTACAACATGTCTACACAAAATATAAAAATTTAAATTTAAATGAAAATAAAAATTTTGCATGGGTTGCCTCCCTACTAGCGCTAAATTTTCGTCTTTAGCCAAACGTGTCTGAAGTCTATCCGTCAAGGAGGCTTCAGCATGGTTTTATATGTCCGATTAAAGATAATCCCATGTGCATTGCTTTTGAAGGGTCTTTTCCAACGGTAAAGTGGCAAAAAGAATTTTATCTCATTAGTGCTTGTGCCACCTTTTTAAACTTTGTCACTCCAGTGGTTCGTGAAAGAAAACAAAGAAAATCAGGAGGTTTCATATGATGCTTGACTTTGAATGGGAGTGTCATTCTGTCAAGCTTTTGGGCGGTGTCTTTGATTTGTACTCCCCAAAACAGTGATGTTTCTCCTGAATACATGAGATCTTCAATATGGTCAGACATTTGATCTTCCATTTGTGCGTCATCTTGCTCCACCTTTTCTTCACAGATGTACTTCAAAGTTTCATTGTTCAGTTCTTCATTTGTCATATATGAAATGCATGCTCCATAAGTGTCAACCTGAGGATGTAAAGATATGTCTGATTGTAGATCGTCATCCTTTGTGGTTGGTATGAATGGTTCATGTAGCTCTTCTTCAAACATCAGTGCAATGCATGCTCCAAGATCTTCATTTTGTTGATGTAGTTGGTACAGAGAGCTCTGCTACTTGTTCCTCATCAGAGTCTGATGAATAATAAAAATCAAATTGAGATTCTGTTGGTTCAGGCTCCAGAACTGATATCTCTAATTGTTGATACTGCTCAGCCTATTTCCATGTTAAGGTGTCATCGTGAAATGATTGGTACTCGAAGGCTTTGTCAGTTTCATCTGAAAATGTTTCGTGAGGTGTGTTGTTTAGGTTTTCTGTTAATTGTCTCGCTTGATCTGTCATTCTTTGTAAGATTGCTGCTTGGTTTTCTATTTGACGCTGAAATATTTCAGCCATTGCATCCAACTTTTCATCTTGTTTCTTGATCCAATCGTTCAGCATGTCAATCACCCGATCTTCCTCTGATGGTTCTAGTCCTTGATGGAGATCGTAGGTGGATGGTGGATAAGATGGAGAATATGGTTAAGTGAAATATGCTGGTTCATCATACCATGAAGAATTCTGATAGTTCTGCCACCATGAATTGTAGAGGTATATGCAATGATCGCTCAGGTGGTTATCATCACATATCTCACATCTCCCCAATGCATTCTGAAATGGTTGGGCAAATATTGTATTGATTGGTTCTGAAATCCAGTGATAATTGGGCTGGACAACAGGCCTCAGAAAATCGGACTATTGCTCTCTGATTTAGGGTGTATCATTTCTTTGTAAAGCTCGTAATTCTTTCATCACCCAATAATATTCCATTTTTCAACCACCTGAAAAATAAAAGAAAGAAAGAAATAAATATTACAAATAAAATTAAAGAAATAAATATTACACACATAACGCAAGCGCACGTATCACTCAAGTAGTATAAAAATATCGATCCCACGAGGACTTAATTTCTACTGTTGTTATTAATTATTGATTCTATTTTTTTTATAGGTATCTAATTAAATGGAGAAGAGAATGATTGCTGATTGGTTGGTTGAATGTGAATTTGCTTAATAAATAAATACACAAAAGAAAATACTAAGGAAAATAAACAAAAGACACAAATATCTAGGGTTATGATTCCACACAATATTATTCTAATGATGAATTGATTCTCTTATATATGTGTAATAAATCAATCTGTTAACCTGGAACACGAAAATATGCAAAAGTCTATTCCGATGGTCAGATGCAAACACCTAGTATAACCCAATTAATCGTATGTCTATGTTAACCAAGTTACCTGAATTCATTAAGTTCAAGTTCCAATTGTGACTACCCCCACCCGACAGGTATATGTCTATCCTGTATAGAAATATTTTAAGGGGTATCTAATCATTAAGTGAGATCGTGGGCTATTAAATCTAAGGCTGAAACCTAAAATCCATTTTTCCAAGTTCATTTTAAGTTTACCATATCAATCTTATTGGTGATCAGGCAACAAGAAGCATTAAGCTTAAGAATCAATAAACAAACCAAAACATTAAACATAATATAATTAAATCAATTATTAAGCATGTGGATATTGTGTTTCATCACTTCCTATATTAAAAATAAAATGTTGGGGGTTAAGGAATCCACCTTTACTATTTCTAATTTAGAAATCTCCATTATTATAATATATAAATTTGCATGATATTACCAACCGACCATATATGCAGTATCCTGATTAAGTCAAATTTTGAATTAATTTCAACCGACTATAAAGACGGTATCCAATTAAGTCAGGTTTTAAGATAATTTATATATTATAATTAAGAGAGATTAATCTAAATTATAATAATAAAATCTCAACCCTTCCCCTGCAGAAAATTAACTACTAAACATAAAAGAAATAAAAAGTAAATAAACTACTATTACTATAAGAAATAAAAATACATAATTAAAAATACAAAAATTAAATAAATAATATAAAGTCTTTAGATCCTTATTCAGAACCTTAGGAAAGTATTACTGCTACTACTAGAAATTAAAATACATAATTAAAATAACTAAAACTAAACAAACAAAATACAGTCTTTAATCTCCTATTAGGAACTTCAGGAAGGTATGAAATTTTGAAATGAATTCGGCCTCAATTTATAGGTAAAATTTATTGCCACGCGTCGTGACGCGTGAAACCTTGCACGTCGCGATGCGCCGTTGATCTTAGACCCGTGTACGTGGCTCTGACGAGATGATGACAGTGGCATGCGGTTGTCGGCAGACTGGATTATTGGCTCGGCGTCATGACGCGTGAAGTTATGCACGTCGTGATGCTGATGTCATGCTGACTTAAGTAATGACGTGTGGTGTCGGTGAGTGTCGGCAACATTGGGATGATGACACGTGTCCGATGTATGATAGCAGGTTTGTTGTGATGTTGTCACGTGGCCGGTTCATGTTAGCAGGGCGTATGATAGCGAGCTTTCTCTGATGTTGACACGTGGCTGGTGCATATTAGCAGTCACGACGCCCAAATGACGATTTTGTCATTTTTGTCCTGTTTTCGCTGTTTTGGCTCTGATTTAATTCCAGTGAGTCCTAAAACCTTATTTATCTATAAAATACACAAAACACATCAAAATATTCACAAAACTCAAGAAACTATACAAAATATTAAGTAAAATGGGTGGGAAATAGTGATATATTTTTCGCTCATTACTCACTAGTCTTCACATCCATAATTGTTCACCACCAATGAGTTTCGACATCCTTTTATAATGTCCGCTAATGTGCGTCGAAGACTTCTAGTGTTTTTGTTGGACAGTTATGACCCATAGCGTCACTATTTGTACAGATCATGGTGTTGTTGTAAAAATTAACTATGTGACAAAGGAAATTGCCCTTTTATCATTTGTTATTAGATCACCAAGATATATAAATGATGAAAGGTCCATATGATTAGTTCTTGGATTGAGATGATATGAGACAGTATCAATCCACAAAGGATTAATCATTAAATATCCCTAGTCACAGTATTATCGAGATTGGACATCGATAATGCGTAAAAGACTAGTATTACACTTGTGCGCATTGTGAGGGCATAACGGCATAGTTCTCATATATTTGGGTATAGGATACTCATGCAAGTGTAATAGGAGGTTGTGTTTACCGATGGTATGGGAAACAACTTCGCTCTGGATAGACCCCCTCGGAATTCCATTGGTAGTATGACTATGTGTCTATGGAAGTCCGAAATCAGGGTAGATGTATTTGGTCTTAACCTGAGACTTTCACCGTTAATACTTGCGACAATCAATATACTTTGGTTTTGGTTATCCAGGTCTTTAACAGGTTTTGTGTACGCCTCTGCTGTGTATATTGAGAATTGTAGTGTGTTGGGTGTGATGTCAAGACGGAAGTATCACTCCAGTCTTATGGAGATGATGATCATGCAGGGATACATAACTGGTTCTCTAAGGGTTGCAACCATCGGGGTAATATGACTTGGTCATGATTATCCGATAATAAATAGACTAGTTGCTAGTGATCCGATATATGCTTCGTACGGGGCAGACACTGTACCAGCCCCAGGCCTTGCATGTGATCATCTGATACTGGATCGAAATACTCAATACTATGTATACTACGCCTGATATAGATCACATATTCCTGTAAGGATATTTCTGGAGAATTGGGTAGGCATGGCATTTTGCTAGAAGCCAACATTGTCTTGTAAATTGGTAAAAATGTAGTACTAGGTACTTACGTGTTCGGATAGTCCAACGACCGGATTTACTGCCAATATATCTGGGGATCTCATGGGTCGTTTCCTAAAGATTCACCGATGACGTATGACTCGCACTTTATTAATATGAGATTAATTAGATGAGAGAGAAAATTAATCTGGGATTAATTGCGGAGATATTTTATCTGGGATAAAATATTAATTAAAGAGAGATAACGATTAATTTGGAATTAATCGATAAAATAATATATTCGATATATTATAGGAAATTGGATTTCGAAGCGGAATTGAAATTGGATTTTAATTTGGGCAAACGAGTTAATTTAGAATTAATTCGTTTGCGATGTGAATAGTGATTTCGCTAGGCATAATCATTTAATTACGTCGTAACGGAAAATTTGTTAATTTGGAATTAGCGAACCCGAGCCCGGGAGTGTTTGCGAGCGCATTAGCATTTCGAATTCGAGTGCGGCATGCAAGTCACATCAAGCGTCAAATCGCTAGTCGCATCAAAGCGTCAAATCATTAGTCACTTTGAGTGATGTGACAACTTGTCACTTGATAGACTTGAGTGATGTGAATAGTAGATGGGAGTTGTTGAAAAAACTTGAAAGACATTTACAATTTTTTAATTGGTATTTGACTTTTTGGTTTTGTGTATTAGATATAAAAAAACAAAAAATAATTTTTTCATTAACTCATTCTCTCTCCCTTCTCATGTTTTTGGAGCCATTTTTCCTCTCTCTCTCACACGGTCTTGGACCATCTTCTTCCTTCTGATTTCTGGTTTACCGAGAATGAAGGGAAGCAAAAGAGTGATTTTTGTGGCAAAAATCAAGAGAGCTAGCACTCAAAGAGACATACGAAGGTGATAGGGAAACCCACCCATGGGCTTGGAATACCATTTGAGAAGCTTGGAGCTTTAAGGATCATCCATGGCCGAATTTCTTGGAGGACCAAACAGCCCACTTCCGTGACTTCTTGGAGGAGGAATAAAATTTTTTGTGTTCGTCGCGTCGCTCAACCGATCGATGTAAGTATTCCACAACTTTCTTCGTTGTATTCACATGTTTTTATGCTTGATTATTCGATCATTGGGACCGTAGAACTCCAACAATGGTATCAGAGCGTTGATTAAAAGCATGAAACTTGATTTAGGGTTTAAAATTAGGTAAATTGATTTTGAGCATTATTTGGTTAAATTGTTTGATTGAATATGTTTAAATGATGTTTAATTGAAGTTTGATTGGATCAATTTCATGAAATTGTGATTGGATCATTTTTCCCATTTTTGGATGGCTTGGCCGAATCTTCAAGAGCCCTAAATGTCTTGGTATTTTGATTTTTGATTCATTGGATGACTTAAAATCATTCGGGAAATGTTGATTGTGGATGTAATTGGATTGAAACCGAATCAATTTGAAAAATCCCCAAATTGCCGAGAGTTAAAGCATGTGAAAATGGGTTTGATTTTTGTTAAAATGTGTTGGACATGTTTTAATGTTGATAAGCATGATTAATTGTACAAATTTTTGTTTTGGAAATATTGATTTGGGTAATTAATTGTGTAATACACTTTAGTTAATTTAATTGAGAAATTTAGAATTTTTGGAATTAAATTAGTTGGGCTTAAATTGGATTTGGGCTTGAAAAGTTGTTATTGGGCTAATTGGGCTTGGTTGTACCAAGTTAGGTTTAGGCAAATTGGTTGGATCCAATTGGGCCCAAAACCGCTTCCATAAAGTCCAAATGCGACTAATGGACCTTAATTATTTTAATTGGGCCTAAATTGATTTCTAGGCTTATGGGGTTACTCCTTGATTGGGCTTTGGTTATTGGGTTTGACCCAAGTTGACCAAAAGTCCATGCCTTAAAGAAATTAATTAAAAGCCCATTGGACTTTAATTAAATTGACGTTGGACGTTAATCGGGCTTTGAGACCCGTAACGATTAAATTTGGAATTTAAGTCGTAAAAGTTCGTTAATAAAATGTAGTATTTAATTTGGAATTAAATAGCGCGAATTAGTATTAAATACAAATTGAATTGGATTTAATTTTGTAATTTAATTTAATTCAAGAATTCTTACTTTGAGTACTTATTCGCAAAACGAGTTTGAATCGCGCAAAATCAAATCGTTGTTTGAACATTGGATGGTCATTAATTATCAGATTAATTAATTTGATTAGATTGATTTATAACATGCTTGTGTGAATATGTGGTTGCGATGCATGAATAATGTATATCGGATGGATATTATATGGGTGGGGCAATTTTAGAAATTGTTGTAATAAATTTAGAATTTATTAATTGGACCTGCGTGTCCAGCCTATTACCTCCATACTCTTTGTATTTCTCTTCTCACATATTCCCCTCAATGTAAATGAGGTTTCTTTAGAAGTGTAGTGTAACGGGTAGAAGTGAATACTTGTGATAGCGGGAGAGAGGAAAGAGAGAGATTTGATCTAGGATCAATGTGTTAAGTATCCATCCGCATATCATTATTATTTAATTATACGCGCTTTATTATGTGTTTATAATGCATGTTTAAGGGTGTATGATGATGAGACCTAACAAAGATAATAAATTGGTTGCCAATTTGCACGCGAAAAACCCTCATAAAAAATTAAGCATTTTTCCTTCCATTGAGTGATTCTTACTCAAGATTTAAGACTGTCATTGGTTTGTTGGCCAAAGTCAAGGCCTTTGTCCGTTAAGGATGTGTTTGAATCACGAGAGCTTTGTTCCATATCGGTGTCTTGTCCAAGTTGTGATTTGTTGGCCAAAGTCAAGATCACTTCTTGTCCATCGACATTGATTACGAAGCTTTCCATGGTCAATGGGTCACGCTTAACTGGGATCACTAATTTTGTTGTGCCAAAGCCAAGGCTTAGTTGATTTAGAGGAAAAAGGTTAGGTAATATATTGGATATATTGGCATATATAAGATATATGTTTCGGACTTGGATGTCCCCCTACTGGATCTAGGAATTGTATGGGATCCAATTGATCTTAGAGATCTACCTAGTTAATTATCAAACAATTTGTTAGCCAAAGTCAAGATTGTGTGATATTTAACGAGATCCTAGCCCACTAGGAAACACGGTTTCCCGAGTACTCGACAGAAGGTTAGAGGCTCGCAGAAAAATAGTGGGAGGCAAGAATTAAATTTGCAATATTCGTTTAATTACTTGCCATACGCGCTCAATCAAATATCATTCGTCAAATAAATTAAATGTTATTTGGACTAATATTTAAATTGTTGTTTTAATAAACAGTTGGACTGTATTCAAACAATTAAATTATAGTTGATTAAATAGTTGGACTATAGTAATCATTATAATAAATAGTACCTAAATCGTTGATTAAATAGTTGGACTATTAGAATCAAGATAAAGTTGAAAGATTGACATTTAAAACATAATCCTAGGGAAAATGTATTTAAATGGTTTAATTTTTCAAATTGGGAATAAAATTTCAGGATGGTCCTAGAAACTAATAAGTTACCTTATTTGATAAAATAACATATTAGTCTTAAGCCCGGAGTTAAGCGAATAGTAGAGTATGATCTTTAGAAGATTCATGTAATGATAACTTTAGTGCTTAATCCATTAAGCTTGTCAAAATAGAATCCTTAATTTCTTAATCAGGACTAAGGATTAGATCCTTAAAGTATGATAATGAAATTGAAGGATCTTAATAAATCTATTCTTAGATCTTAGAAGTAAAATTGCAAAACATAACTCTTGGAGAGTTAATGACTATTCTCAAGGAGATAAAGTCAAAGTTTGCAATAAGGCAAGAAGCGCAAGGCGCATCTTACTTCGATATTCTAGAAGGCTAAGGCTTGCCCAAAGGCTTCTGGAGTTTTGAAAATGGCAAAGGCAAAATCATTATAATCTTCTGGGAAGATAAAAGACATATCCCAAAATGTCTGCCTAAATTATGGCAAACAGGATCGCGGAAGCGTGACTGCCGTTTGGACAAAGCAGACATGAAGGAATTGAAGACGGGCAAGGCTCTGACTTCAAATATATTTTTCATAAATATGTTCACTACTAGTATTAAAATTGGATTTTAGATACTTAGTGTGAAACATAAATATGTAATGTTGTTCAGAATCTGCTATGAGCATGATACTGACTTCAGTTGAGATTATCTGTGAATTGAAAACGGGACGAAAGTCGCTGTTTTAACCATAGATACCTAATTTTAGGAAATACCCTTCGGGTGTGTACTTAAATTAGGAAACTGTTATAATGTAACTACTTTGACTAGAAACATTATCTCTATATCAGTGTTCAATCCGTTGCAGATTTACCTTTATATTCTAGAACACTAAAGTGTTTTATTATATAAAGATGATATTGAGATAAACACATTAGATGTGAATAACAGAATTTATATTTTGAATATAAATAAATCTCAAACATATAACATGACAAACAAATAGCTCAAACTGATTTGATCAGAAGAGACTTAATTGTGGCATTGTTGTCTGGGACACAATTAAACAAGACTCGTATATCCACACTTTCGAAGAGTGGGTACTAGGACTGATTTGATTCCATTCAAATAAAGTCTACGAATCTAGTTTATTGGGCAAAGTGCCTAAAACACTATTTACTTGGTAAAAAGTGCAAATGCCACCGATTTATTAGCCCTAGTTCATAGTGAAGCAAGTGGGCCCATGTCTAGCTAGGCTAGAGGTGGATATGAATATTTCGTGACCTTTACGGATGTGGTATCGTGTTATGGTTATGTGTTTCTTATGAAACACAAATCGGAAACTTTTAAAGTTCGACACGAAATAGACAAACAGATCGGCTAAGGTATTAAACCATCACGGTTAGACCATAATGAAAAATAATTAAGCAATAAGTTTCTCAAATACTTGAAAGAGTATAGTATTCTTTCAATGAGGACTCCTCCCGGAACACGTCATTTTGACGGTGTGCCGAACTGAGAAACCGAATTTTATTGGACATGATAAGGTTAATCATGAGTCGCTCTGAGCTACCGTTTCCTTCAACGGATACGCATTAACAGTGCAGAACTTATTTTGAATAAGGTTCCATAAAAATCTGTTTGACAGATATCATATTAGATATGAACAGGAAAGAAACCAGGTTTCTCATTCCTGAAAATTTGGGAATGCTAGGCATATGTTTGGATGATACCAAACTAAACCCAAATTGGATAAGTGCCAATTGAAGGTTATCATAGGGAAACCAAAGTATAGTACTTATACAACTCACTAGAGAACTATTTAATTGTTGCTCACCATGCAGTTTTCCTAAGAGGAATACCTATATGCAGTGGTAAGTAGGAGGAAAGTAAACCTCGATGAAAATCAGAGTAATACTATTCAGGCACCGATTCCTTAATGGAACACAAATAGTTCATCAAGGATGAAACTATACCAGTAATCTTCGAATACACAAGAACCACGTAAGTCAGAGAGAGTCAGAAAACCACCTGGGGTATGAGTTTCTGATCTCACCTCATAAAGATGCCTATCTTTTGAGGAATACCAACTGACTACGTATGAGGAAGTGATACAAGGTATCGACTCCCTATTATGGCAAAGTGCCATGAATCCGAAATGGATTCCATGTAATCAACTAAGTTTGGATACTAGTTGTTGTACCAGAAGGCATTGTGCCTATTGGTACAATATAAGTCTTCAAGGAAGACATACATTGATGGAAACATACCAACGTATAAAGCTATAATTTTAGCGGAAAGGTATCGTTATCAACATTATGTTGATTACAACGAAACCTTTTACCTGTTGCCATGGTAAATCCATTTGGATAATGCTTGTTGATGCTGCATGTTTCATTTATGAAATATGTCAGCTAAACGGGAAAATCGCTTTCCTGGAAATGAAACCTTTTGGAGGATGTTTACAACATCATGTCGGTTTTGTCGTACCAAAACTAGCAAACAAGGTTTGCAGGTTATTCGATCCATGTTTGGATTGAAGCAAGCATTACATTCTTGGAATTATCATTTTGATGTAATCCTAATGGTATATGATTTAATTCAAAACGTAAATGATTCTTGTGTATATAAGAGGGTTAGTGGGAGCGCACTGACAGTGGCTGTCCTATAAAATAATGATAATTTATGTCATTTCTTGGAAATGATATTCCCATAAAACTTCGGTGAAAGCTTGGCTTTCATGAATAATTCTTCGTAGAGATAGCCACTGTCAGAGTATTATCGAGATTGGACATCGAAAATGCGTAAAAGACTAGTATTACACTTGTGCGCGTTCTGAGGGCATAACGACATAGTTCTCATATATCTGGGTATATGATACTCATGCAAGTGTAATTGGAGGTTGTGTTTTACCGATGGTTTGGGAAACAGCTTCGCTCTGGATAGACCCCCTCGGAAATCCATTGGTAGTATGACTATGTGTCTATGGAAGTCTGAAATCAGGGTAGGTGTATTTGGTCTTAACCTGAGACTTGCACCGCTAATACTTGCGACAATCAATATACTTTGGTTTTGGTCGTCCAGGGCTTTAACAGGTTCTGTGTACGCCTTTGTTGGGTATATTGAGAATCGTAGTGTGTTGGGTGTGATGTCAAGATGAAAGTATCACTCCAGTAATATGGAGATGATGATCGCATAAGGATACATAACTGCTTCTCTAAGGGTTGCAACCATGGGATAATATTACTTGGTCATGATTATTCGATAATAAAGAGACTAGTTGCTAGTGATTCGATATATGCTTCGTACGGGGCAGACACTGTACCAGCCCCAGGCCTTGCATGTGATCATCCGATACTGGATCGAAATACGCACTACTACGTATACTACGCCTGATATAGATCACATATTCCTGTAAGGATTTTCTGGAGAATTGGGTAGGCATGGGCTTTGCTAGAAGCCAACCTTGTCTTGTAAATCGTAATCGTAGTACGAGTACTAGGTACTTACGTGTTCGGATAGTTCGACGACCGGATTTACTGCCAATATATCCGGGGATCTCATGGGTCACTTCTCGAAGATTCACGATGACGTATGACTCGCACTTTATTAATCTGGGATTAATTAGATGAGAGAGGAAAATTAATCTGGGATTAATTACGGAGATATTTTATCTGGGATAAAATATTAATTAAAGAGAGATAACGATTAATTTGGAATTAATCGAAAAAATAATATTCGATATATTATACGAAATTGGATTTCGACGCGAATTGAAATTGGATTTTAATTCGGGAAACCGAGTTAATTTAGAATTATTCGTTAGCGACGTGAATAGTGATTTCGCTAGGCATAATCATTTAATTACGTCGCAACGGAAAATTCGTTAATTTGGAATTAGTGAACCCGCCTGGGAGTGTTTGCGAGCGCATTCACATTTCGAATTCGAGTGCAGCAGCAAGTCATATCAAGCGTCAAATCGCTAGTCGCATCAAAACGTCAAATCATTAGTCACTTTGAGTGATGTGACAACTTGTCACTTGATAGACTTGAGTGATGTGAATAGTAGATGAGAGTTGTTGAAAAAACTTGAAAGACATTTACAATTTTTTAATTGGTATTTGACTTTTTGGTTTTGTGTATTAGATATACAAAAACAAAAAACATTTTTTTTCATTAACTCATTCTCTCTCCATTCTCACATTTTTTGAGCCATTTTTCTCTCCCTCTCACACTATCTTGGACCATCTTCTTCTTCTGTTTTCTGGTTTACCGAGAATGAAGGGAAGCAAAAGAGTGATTTTTGTGGCAAAAATCAAGAGAGCTAGCACTCAAGGAGACATATGAAGGTGATAGGGAAACCCACCCGTGGGCTTGGAATACCATTTGAGAAGCTGAAGCTTCAAGGATCATCCATGGCCGAATTTCTTGGAGGACCAAACAGCCCACTGCCATGACTTCTTAAAGGAGGCAGAAAATTTTTTGTGTCGTCGCGTTGCTCAACCGATCGATGTAAGT